>LHUT01001781.1:8909-20380 GCA_001412135.1 Silene latifolia subsp. alba
AATCCAATAAAAAAAGTGCATTAATAACATAATTACCCGTCTGCACAAATTGTAGGAAGCAGTCTCATGAGGAGCTGTAGCCGCAACGATAATGATGCTCGCAGTGCCATGGGTGAAGATGGAGTGGAATCAATTGCTACTACGGCTGCCCGTCTGGACAGGCCAGGGCTACCACCTTTCATGCTCTTGCGCGAATTAGATTTGTTGGAACTTTCTGTTCCAATAGGAGACAATCCCGTCTGTTTACCAAACCCAAAAGTGACCCCACTGATTTGCTGCTCAATACCATTCATCTGCTTTATCAACTCACTGGCAAACCTAGAGCGAGAATCATCAGTGCTTTGATCAATGCAGGGAAGAGCTAACTCAACAAGAGCTCTCTCGGTTACGAACTGCTGGTCAGTGTTAAGACCATCATGATCCAAAATCTTAGCGGCACCCCTGATATGCCTCTTGCAGTCTTCTTCGATCACTTCACCTTCTTCAAGAAACGGAGTTTCACACCTCCTTTTGTCTCTCCGAGTGCTTATGGAATCTGTGCTAGAATGACACCAGCCCCAGGGCTTCCAGAAGTGGGCCCTTGTAGAAAACCCTTTACTCTCCGCCAAGTTAACAAGACGCTGTCTGATAGATTTCCTTCCAAACAATACATCTTGACCTTCCAAAAACCATTTCACATGGAGCAGCATAGAATCCTCCAGAGATCTTCCCAAAAGATGTACAACTTCTGAAAGGAGAGGAGCAGCATCTGGCCTCACCAACAGCCTTGTAAGGACAATTGGAATAAAGTTATTGTCATTATCTAAAGAGCCAGCCTTGTCAGGATTAGGCAAAAGAGACCGCATAGCATCTGCTATTGAATGTGCATCATTAGAATCAAGTTTTTCAACGAGGGTCTGCTCGCTTAACAAAAGCCTCAGCTCAAGCCACTGCCAATGAAACTTAGCTGGTTGCAAGGTATCCAAAGCACGCACAAGCCTGTCAGATATTTTTGTTTCACTTTCAGCGATTCCAGGCAACCTACTACCATTGTCCAGTACAGAAATTGGCAATTTACAATCAATCAGTGCATTGAGGAAAAGTCTAGCACGCAGAGGAGCGAAAGCCTTGGCCTTCAAATGTCTATCAGAGCTATTCGACTCTAAGATGGATGCAAACTCAGAATCTGTAACGTCGGCACTCACAAGATCAAAGAAACCATGGGTATCTCTAAGACATATATCCCGAAAAGGTGCATGTTTTACTGCATCACTTAAAGCCAAAGTCAGAGATTGCAGCAATTGAGGAATCTCTTCTAGATTTCCCATGGTAAAATTGAAAATATAGGGCCTCCAGATTATGAATGCCAACAAAGAATAAGCAGGGGGCAACACCAGATTAAGAGGAAGTGTCCGTTGCATCCTTGAAAGAGCTAAAACAGATGATTCACCAAGAAGGTCCACAATGAGACCATCACAAACTGTTCTGCAATTACCAATAAGAAGCCTGAACCAATGAACATAAGCTTCAACTGAACTTTCTACCTTAAGCACACCGACAGATCTGGTAGTCCCATTAGCATGGGATCTTGTATTCCTCATAAATTGCATCAAATCTAAACCTTCTTTAAGTCTAAAGACTGATACCATTCTCTCCAGGCTAGCAACCCCGTGAATGACAGCCCCAACAACAAGAGCAGACAGTGCAGCTGCAGTCTTCGTAACCCTTCCAATAGCGACTTTCGTCGAATTACTAGGTACATCATTTAATGAATTCACATTAGATTCTTGAGTATCAGGTGATAACTGAAACTGCCCCCGAGCACCTTTTGGAGGGAGAAAATTGGCAGTGAGAGCAGAAGAAGCTTCTGAAGCGAGAGCTATCTCAAAAACACGGCTATGTCTCTCGCCAAGTGCTTCCTTAAGCAGGCAAAGGCAATTTATGTGTATCCTTAGAATTCGACGAGCAAAACTCAGTGAACCCGTAGGAGCAGGAACGTTTGCATGATTACTGACGGCTGTGAAATCAGGCATTTTTGCTATAGCAGGCCCAACATTCGCGACAATAGCAGAAACAGCAAAAGATACCAAAGATGGGTCTCCTTCTTGGGCAGCACCCCCAGTTTGCCTAATACAGTCCATAAGGCCCGCGATGATTTGTTGAGCTATATGATATCCATCATCCCACCTGTCAATGCCAGCATTTTTTTGAGCAACAGCAGCAAAAAGCTTTCTCTCTTTGCCAAAGAGATGACGTACTGCATCATCGACAAATCTCTGCACTATGTCTCTCATATTCATCCCAGTTCTGGATAATCGGTTTCCAGTTATCTTTTGGCGGATAAAATCATCAGGATCTTCAACTCCTGCTGGAACAGCAAAAGAAATTCCAAATTCCCCATTTTGCAATTTTCCAGATTCAAGTTCAGAAAAGAGTCTCTTGTCACACGTAGCTTTGCAAGTCTTCTCCCACTCTAAGACACTGCCAACACTGCCAAATTTCTTCAGCAAATACCTAGCATACAAAAAGGTCGGCGAACCCGAAAGCCTTCCATTCGAGGCCAAAACAACGGTCGATCGTTGCATTGCAGCAGACAAGATATCGGGAACCAGATCCACCGCAACAAGTACATTCTCATACCTGTAATACGCAATTTTCACAATACATAAATCAGAAAAAATGTTTCAAAACAACCACATCATCCAGAATATAGTAGATCGGGATATCAAAACTGAATCTGAATGGTTATAAGTTATATAATGGATGAAAGGATTACAGCCCCCGCACACCAAAAAGAAATTAAAAAGTAGTTCTTCGTAACAGCTACACCAGAGTTTAGATGTAGTGGTGACGAATCTCATCAACTTCGCCAATTAGTAAGAAGTAAATACGACAAAAATATATAAGAAAAGTAATGGAAAATTGCAAACAAATCAGCAACAATGAACACTGATTGCCCAGAAAAAATACATGTACGTAAATTAATATATGCTTTCTTTTGAGGGAGATACATGTGTTTAAGGGTGTGAAATTCTGTGTTTTCATACTTACACTGAGAGTCTATGAGCAGAACCAGCCTTCGACACACACAGCTCAACAACGTTTCAGGCAAATAGAAACTTAAATAAGAGATATAAGAGTAATACAAATACAAAGAGAACCACAAAGGAGGCCCCATCACAATGACAAAATGACAATCACAATTCATGAAAGAAAGAGAGCATCCCTTTCTAAAATTAAAAGCTCTACAAGAACAGTATACAAGTGAAGACACTCAGAAACGAATAAATGAAACTGAATATACCTTCGAATAGCTGACAAGAGAAAGGGTTCCTTAACTTCACATGTATGGCTTTCCACATTCCTCGGCAACATCATCATATTCCTTCCAC
This sequence comes from Silene latifolia subsp. alba, assembly GCA_001412135.1. Lineage (NCBI taxonomy): Eukaryota > Viridiplantae > Streptophyta > Magnoliopsida > Caryophyllales > Caryophyllaceae > Silene > Silene latifolia. Next base: position 12,281 of record LHUT01001781.1, read on the forward strand.
CATGGACAGGAGTGGTGAGATTACCAAGAGCTTTGGGCAACAGCCAAATTAGAAATCTGAGTGCTGAAGGTAAATCAGCACAAACGTCCATGAAATAGAGTATGACAGATAGTTCATCCTCACCAAGCTTCCACCTTACCGAGCTCTTTTCATCAGCAGCAGCAGGTAAAGCTTTATTCACAGGGCCCAATTTCTCAAATGACTTATCAGACTCTTCAACAATCCGCTTTACTGTACTTATAAGCCAAACAGCAATACTCCTCTTCTCCACAAATTTCAGGCACTTCAACATCTTCCCAATTGAAAGAATGTCTATGCCACTGGTTGCCTTGTTATTTTCGGCATATTTAGGAGCTTCGCCTTCCATAACGGGACAATGGTGAGGACATACTATCCTATTATCACATATATGGCTGGTTGATGCGCCCTGACTACTCTCAATTCTAGCAGCAGCAAGCTGTGCAAGACTTTGTGTTTTACGCACCGATTTTTGCCTCCCTCTAGATGCCTGCTTGCTCTGCTTAATTGGCTGATCCACTTTAATCGTATCCAAAGACTTCACCTCCTTCTTAAACCACCAAATGTCTTCTTCTGATTGGTATATTGATGACCCTTGCAGAAATGAATATTTCTCCTCACCTACTTTCTGTCTCTTTGCCCTTCGACATTCTTCACACCCAGGTGTTCCTTCTATCATATCTATATTGCCAGAAACCAGTCGAGCTGTTCTTTTCAAGCTCACCTGAGATTCATCAACTAAAGCTTCAGCAGAAGACTTTGGAAGAAGCAACATCTCCATGATTATATGTTTAATTTCCTCAAGATCTCTATCATTCTTCTTATTTTTCTCCTGAGGCAAGTTCGATGACTGTAACAATTTCAGTTGGTACACAGAACGAGGTGAAGACTGATCAATTTGATATACTTGAGATTCTCTTGGTCTCTTAGATGATTTCGCAGTGCTACTGGATTTTTTGTGTTCATCGCCAAGTAGTCCACGAAGAAGGAGCCGCCTCTCATTTGAGTAGACATGTATCGCTTCAACAAGAAGTGAGCGATCAGAAAGCTGTTCTTCATCAAAAACTTCACACAGACAGGAGCTTGGAAGTTGTTTCAAGATACGATAATGCCTCCTTCGTCGGTCCACGTCAGTCACAGGCCCATTTTTATCCATTATCCCACTAACTAAAAGTTGTCGGACATATCCCGAAGGAGAGAAAATTCCAGCACGGGTTAGTTCCGTGAGAAGCAGCTGCACACGCTTAAGACCTTCGCCTTTGTAGGCTTCATGTTGATCCAGCCAGCAAAGTATAACATCATGCAACGGACCAGGACTTTCGAATAAATCCGATGTTTCGATGCTTACATTCCCTAAATTATTATGATTGAGCTTATTCTCGGACCTTTTCTTGCCCTTCTCAGATCTTTGCATCTCTCGCGTTTTTAACTTTAAAAGCCTAACAGCAACATATATTTGGGAAAAGTCTTTTCGGCCAGTAAATTTCAGATCATGAAGTGGGATAGTTCTAAAATCTCTGAAGTCACAGGTACACCATTCGCAAAGAAGAAAAACAGAGTAAACCAATTGTGGGCCGAGAGATCTAATCCCTTTCAAGGACGACCTTAAGCAAGAGCTTACCTCTGCAATCCAACCTTCTCCAACAGAGGGATCAGAAAAACCTTCAAACAGACACTTGTAGGCCTCTTTCACATCACCTTGCACGAGAGCATTATCCAAGGCTTGAACTACTTTGGCCACATTCTGCCCAGAATAACCCGGGCTACCAGCCTTCGCTAGATATATCGCACGTTTCTGGATTGACGAAACTATGCGATGGAACCCTGAAGACGAATATTTAGTGCCGGGAATTTTGTTTCCTGCTAGACCATTCTTTGAACGATCAATGTCTATCGGTGTCTTACAAAACGAGTTTCCAATGTCGTCTAGTGGCATCATGAGACGCTGGGGCAAAGGAAAGCAATCCAAAGCAACAAATGTATCCGGTACCGACAGAATAAGAAATTGAAGCATTTCAACGACAGCAGAAATAGCATAGGCTTTTTGCGAATCACCTACTAGATCAGAACCTCCTGTTGGAGGAGGTTCTTTGAGAAAACGAAGAGTGACATCCACAAGTTTACGCACATATGTCTGACATGAAGCAATGGCCTCCAACACTCCATATATAATTGGCAGCAGGAATTGCATTATCTGGAAAAAATCTCTATCCTACAGCAGACAAAGAAAATACTGTCACAAATAAAACGTGTAAATCTACTGGATAAAAGATCTCAAAATAACCAAATAACTTAGCTAGATTCAATGAGCTTTTAAGCCAACAATGAGTACCTTAAATTGGAGGAAAACCCAATCTATAATTTGAGAAGGAAGAACAAGTCCTTCTGACAGGTGGCAATTCAAAATACGAACCACATACCACCACTTGAAATTCAAGGAGGGCTCCTCAGCCTCGATAGCAAAAGATGCTGGATTCGATTTTAACTGTGATGATCCCCCATAAAGCACCTGTTGTGATCGATCCCTACTTTGAGGAATATGCTGAGAATTACTCTTTGAAAATTTTTCATCCAGAAGAGAATGCAAGTACTCGGTGATATCTTTTGTCCAGAGCTCTGAACGTGACACCTGAATTCTATCAGCGGCAGAAGAACTGGGTCGGATCTATGGAGAAACAAATACTCATGCCGTCAAATGGATAAAACCGTAGGCGTGTTACAAAGTTTTTCATGCCATATAAGCAGTGTAACAGAACAAAATTATGACAGAAAGACTCAAGAGAACATACAAACACAAAAGCATATACAAAAACTTAGGCTGTTAACTGTCAAAACAATACAATCACATTTCCTATTTCAAGTATATCAGTTTACTACAATGAGGCCGCAATCATAGGATAAGTTCTAAATTTTTTCACAAAGAGGGCCATTGCCCGAATTCTTATATCAGAAATTTAACAATTAACATTAATGCATGAATAAAAAAAATGCAAATCAATCTTCCTACAACATTAACTGTTAATAGCAATTTTTAACTAAATTAGTTTTAGAATTTAGATGTTCAACAAAATGCTAACCACCGCCTTTCACTTTCAATAAATATCTTCACATATTACTAACTTCTCCTTCAAATCAAAATTAAATAAACAGTTGATGCAACCACTTACTTCTTCATAAGATATAAAATAAACACTATCCCAAATAACGTCCTTTCTCCAGCCCGTGAGTGTTATCAAGTCATAAGAATATACAAAATCGGTGAGAATAGAAATGTGTACATCTTGCACTCATCATACAGTTAAAAATCATGAGAAAAGAATTTCCCTTAGTTTATTACAAAAAAAAATAAGAGCCATAAATTTGTAGCAATCAATGTATTAAAGCGTGTCAAAAGCCATGGGATGTACACAATGGGGACCAAGTCATTCAGCACATGACAAAAACCCGTGAGTGAAAATGCATTGAGCTAACTGTCAGCTACACAGAAAATAACTTCCAACAATACAGTTTTTCTCGTCAAACAAGCAGCCATAATGATTGAATCCAGTAAGCAACTACCACTAATTCCAAAAATGTAGATCTTTGAAAATTACACAATAAATATGACCCGTTAACCAAAAGAAGGTTCAACGCTTGTAGGTTATACCTGATTAAGATAGGTTACTTTAATAAACCATGTCGCCCTTAACAAGGGAACGTTGTTTTTTATGAGTATTTCAAATAATGACTTCTTCCTATAACCATGTGGAACATGATCAGCCAATGAGCGAAGACTTTTGTGGTATTGAGATAAACCCTGAAATATAAAAGAGGATAGAGTTAGGACATACAAACAACATATAAGAGTTGGACCCCAATTAATTTAGTCAAACAAGCTTTCGTCTTGCCATCAGTTAAGTAATTAACTATAATACGCTCCAGGTGAAAACAAATCATGCTTCAAGGTTTTGTATTGTAAATGAGAATTATCAATCGACACTTCCCCCTCATGTGAAAACATCATCACCCAACATCCATCACAGATAACCTCTCCAACAACAGATGCTGCAGGTGGAAACGGCTGGTTTGGCCGATATAAAAACAATATCTGACAAAATGCACCATTAGTTTGCGCCAGGCCTGTCATAATATGCTACTTCCCTGAACACCATTACCACAATTGCAACCAAAACAACAATTTAAGGCCATGCCCATTGCACAGTCAATGAGTGAACATTCCAGGTCCTTGTGTCCTACTTTGCTGAACGAGGCAACCTCAAGCAACAAATTCTAGCACGCCACAGTTAACACTCAACTCTCTCCTGCTCGATTTTCCTCAATCAGTGGTCCTAACATAGTAACATCTCTGTAATACAAAGCTATTTGACCCATAAGCCGTATCGTTATATGACCTCAATCTTTTCTCTTGCTAATATGTTGTTCTCACAGTTTTTCAGTTCACTGTAATACTGTAATAGGCATGCTCTAAAATGAACACCGAAAATTATAATTTGACCGATCACTACACATGGGTACTAGAATATGAAGCACCAACATAACCAATAACACCACCAAGAGGCTGAAGACTCAAACCAACCTCAATCCATCTCTTCTTGAAGTCTTCACTACACGATTTCTGCTCCGGGAAGACCGACGGTCTACTCAAAAGGTTACCGGAAAGTGGCTCTCCATAAACCTGACCAGCCTGCATAGTACAGAAAAGATTGGAACATGATAGTAAATGAGCCCAAAAAAAAATTAATCACAGCCGCAGTATCGGCTATTGCTCACTATATGCAGCCAATATTGCTTAATTAAGGTAAAATTCGATTGAGGAGATCTTCAAACCCTCTAAACAATGGTCGCATTTCAGTGTCACTACCTCGATTCAATACCCATGAGGCCGTGAAATAATTACGTATAAAATATAAGCAACACAAGAAAACAAAAGCTATGTTAGAGAAAATAATTACCTTGCGCTTCTGAGCTCGAGACTCATTGATAGCCCTAAGTCGTTTTCTAATAGCCTGCCCACAAATAATTAAAGATGTAATATATCAAATAAGCGATAAATGGAGTACTCTATAGAGATGGTCAGTTGCTCACCTCTTTGCATTTGAGGATAACGGGCCTGGTGAATGTATTAACTTGTGTAACCGATATCTCTTTAGCTTCCTGAAACATACATCATAGATGATCGGTGTATACCATGAGACCATGACATCAATGACTTAGAAAACACGTGAAAAGTTCATGTCCTTTTTAGCAATAGTATCCAGGAGATTTGGGAGGTTAAACATGAAGAAAAGGGTACATTAGCATAAGCTTTATAAATAATTGATCAATCCAAAAAAGATGATTTTAAAGTTCACCTCGAGCCCCTCAACTGTTTCTCTGTATCCAGATTGCACATACTCTTTGGTAAGAGTCTCCTCCGGACAGTCTAAAGTTTGTGGATGGAAGTCAGGTGGACCAAGCCTAAATGTAAAATAGCAATACAAAAAAAATAATGATCAGCATAATGGACAGTCTTATTAAAAGAATTTCCACCTGCATTTAATTTGCACTAGGAATTCAACGAGACAATGAAGAATATAGTTTAATTAACATAATTCAGGCATTCAGATTTCAGCATAACTCTTCTGAATGATAGCCGAATAGTCAATACCATGTCTTACTGGTAATGAATTAAAATGTTCCCAGATTATATTAAAGTATACACATCTAAAGATAAGAAAGTACCGAGAATTGAGCCCCTCCTTCTCACACCTTAACCTATATGGATGAAGTGGTGTCGCACGCCTGAAATTAAAATGAGACTAAATTATAGTATTGCAAAGATCATCAATGGCCTGCTCAACGCATTGCTTAACAAAAAAAAGTAATCAGAATATACTCAGATATTACAACACCACCTGCCATAAAACATTCATTTAACTAAGGATTCCAACCACACCAAGATCCTGGAACAGCAATGCAAAAAATCACTCATTTGCAGATTACAAATGAAACCTAATGTCCTCAAGACATAAAGCCCAATCCAACAGACCAAACAATTAAGTTTGAATCTTCATCAAAGGTACAGTCTCTACTCTCTATCATAGAATTATCTCTTTGGTCTCTACTCTCCATTATAGAGACTATACTACACAGTTTCCTTCCCGGCAATTTATAAAACAAGATCTGATACAAACGGTTTTAGCATTTTGCATAGGAACGGCTATTTGTGAAAAAAAATTCTACTATCACTTTTAAAATACAAGCTCAATATTCTTCAGTCATAGCCAAAAACGATAAATCACCAACCAACACCAATGGCTCAAATTAAGTACATGTCTCATCACACCGTAGCACACACACAAGTTCAACAACATCGCAGGAAAGCATAGCATACGAATTTAAGAAAGTAAAAAGATCACAACTATACACAAAAGAAGCTGAGAAACATGTCTGTTTATACCTTGAATTAATGGAGAAATTCGTAGACGAATCACCTCGACCGGCATCTCGACTAGAAATGCCAGGACCACCACTACCAATAACAGAGTTGTTGTTATTACTAACTGCACTAGTGCAGTTACCAGGATGATACCTTTGCATTTCTCCTAGCTATAACCAGCATACTTTCTCCACCATTTACCCTACTTCTAGTAAAAATTATTTACCCTGAAAAGTAAAATTCAAAATTAATCAAGTAACAATATAAAAATCACAACTTTATAACCAAACATACTAAATTTCAAACACTTATCACACCAAAGATTAAATATAAAAGCTCAATTACCTGCAAAAACAAATCAGCAACCCTAAAACCCTAATTGGGTACTCCAAATCACAACCCTAAAAGTAAAATAAATTGAAATTAGGGTTTCGGAGCTACAGGATCGACTGTTCAATGTAGAAATAAGAAAAGTAAAGTAGGGTTTAATAAATCAATAAATTAGCAAAAATCGATATAAAATCAAAAATTTACGGAAAGGGTTGATGAATCTTTACCTTTCGATTGAATTGAAGGAAGCAGAAGAATCAAATATAAGAGTTCAATGAAATTCCAGAAAAAAAAAATTACAGAAAATTGGAAAGTAATTGAAAAAAAGATTGAATTTTGGGGGAATTGAAGTGTAATATATGATCAATTGAATAAAAGGGTTGATTAATTAGGTCAAAGGAATTGAAAAGAAGGAAGATTTGAAGACTATTGCTTGCTTACGGTGTTGAAATCGAAGAACACGGGGAAAAAAGAGGGGAAAGGGAAATAAAGATCTAATTTGGGGGTTTTTATTATTTTTCTTTTATTTTTATTTTTTCATTTGATTTGCTAGTGTAATTTTTTAATGTTGTTGCCACTATACTACTTTTGAATTGAAATTTAGATATGTTTTTTTTAAGTGAAAATTGTGGGTTATATATTTTGTTGTGAGGAAGTGATGAAAGTGAAGTAATTAGATTGGGGTTTTATAATTGTTTGTTGTTCACTTGTTCCAACTTCTAAAGTATCTTTGATTTATGTTTAATAATTGGTTTATATTATGTAGTTGTTTTTGAAGATTTTGGATTTTATGCAAGTGCTCTATTGTGTAATTGGTGTGGAAGGCTTGTATTTTAAGTACTTTTCATTGATCGAGAATTTATATAAGAGCGAGAAATCTAGACATACGGGTACGTATTGAACTTATTTGTTAGTTACGTATTAAGTTAGAGCGCGAAACTCTGGTATAAGAATGATTATGTTGTATAGTAAGTGTGTTGTTTATGTAGATAAAGGCGGGAATTGTGGTAGAGTGGTAATTAGGTCGCGCCAAAAGTAGTTAATTAAGCCTAATAATGGTGTAATTTATTAACTTTTAGTGTGATACTAGTGTGAAATACAAGTATAGAGTTGTTTAAGTCACATCCATAGTAGAATGTTTAACATGATAAGAGTGCGGAATTGAGGTAGTTGATTACCAATTATGTGAAACTAAATTAGGTAAATCTATATAAGAAGAGAAGGAAATCTTGTGATATGAAGAATATAAGGTAATGTAAGAGAATAAAACTATATATTCTTGTATCTTATTTCATATATGATGTTTATATATATATATATATATATAGAGAGAG
>LHUT01001784.1:0-19138 GCA_001412135.1 Silene latifolia subsp. alba
AATAAATTTTAAATGTCAAAATGGGAAATTCAGGGGTGTTACAATCCATAGGGGATCCTCTATCCCATTTGGTGTCCAAATGTGTGTGCCACTCCAATCACCTTCTAACACATCAACAAATTAATATAATTATTGCAATATTTTATTTTACAACAAGTGATGTATCGAAAGGTGAGTGGAGTGACACACACAATGGCACACAAAAGTGGGACAGAGGATCCTTATTGGTGGTTTTAGCGGCTACCCATTAAAAAACACCATTGAAATAAAGGATAAATTGTTTATGCCAATTCTTTATGAGGGTAAGGTTTTGTGGCATTATCCCTTGTTATTTTTTATGCATTCTACTTTTTGTCTTATTTACTCATGTGGGTATACTTAATCCGTCACAAACTTGTAATGGATATATCTGTCACAAGGGAGACTGGATATCAATACGGAGTACAAGGCATCTTAGCTTGATAATCATGTGTATAACTCCGATTTGACAAAAGAAACTCGAGTCTACAAAATAATTTGAATAAGCTTAATGTTATCTAAACAAATAAGCGAAATGAATAATCTTAACAATGCTTGAAACTCGGTTTAACCTAAGTTGAATCTAAATCAACATAGAACAATCCCAATTCTATATGAATTTTCCCTCCGTCTCGATCATTTGTTATCTATATCAATTTTGGCACAAAAACCAATGAAATGAGAAAAAGAAGAGAGAAATAATGATAAACAAAATGGTTCTCTCGCATGACCACCTGTACACATTATATGTCTATTTGCTCACTTGTGTAAATCTTACCAAAAAAAGAGAAATAGATTACAATTGGGTATTACATCTCAAAACAAAAATAAATAACAATTAACCGCGACAAAGGGAATATGAATTATTTCCTGCTTCTGGTTATTAGACTGATTTTCTCGTAATTTTTTCATCATCTGCTCCATTGGAATATTGTTTCTTAGTTTTTATCAAATGTTGTAATGAAAACTTTATGCAATTTGAATGGATTCACCCCCATTCTTCACTAATACAAGCTATAAGAACCAAAGTGGTTTGAGTGTAGTGGAGTGCGAGAGTGCCTTAAAGCATTGCAAATTGGCAACGAATTGAAAGGTCCCGGGTTCGACTCCCTATACGGGAGTGCTGCGGTTACCTGTCATCCTAAGGGATGTCTTACCTGACACACGTGGTTTGCAGGGTATTGCATGTGCGCGGGGGATTAAACCCCTCGTCATCAAAAAAAATACAAGCTATATGACGAGAAATTATTAGAATATAAAAAAACTGAATTGAACTGAATTGAAACTAAAACCTCTAAATAACATCCTTTTTAATTTGAACACCTTTACACTAAATCGACTTTTGTGACACCCTAATGCCCTTTCACCGTTCACGTAGCACAAATGCTAAAATAATACCGTTGTAATGTCAATTACAGCAATCAATAACATAACATTATGCAAACTTATACAGTTCATCAATCAATGTTATTAAATGAGATTTTTTTATAGTGTTAAACAAGCCATAAAGATATTATCGATATAAGAGAGGTTGGTTGAAACCTAATATCAATCTTAATTGTGCTAGAGTATCAATAAGATAGTTGACCTCAATGGTAAAGAGTCTACCTTCTAAGCATGAAGTTAGAGGAGCGATTCCCGTTGAATTATAATAATAAAAAGGTTTTTCTATCCTATGCCCACTAGACATAGGATAAGAAACTAAAATAGGAAAATATTAAATTATTTCTTGTGAAGAAATGTAAAAGTGATTAGATATTACAATTTCCCATAAAAATATATTTAATACTTTCTTTTTTTGGTTTCTTATCCTATGCCTAGTGGGCATACGCGATCAAACATCATTGCAAGTCTTCATAAAGGTTGGTGGTCTATCCTGACCTTAGACTGGGTAAGGCCTACTCTTTGACCTAAACTTTCGCACCCTCAAAAAAAAATTGTGCTACACTAAGACATTTGGTTAAAACGCTTTTTTATTATATAAACACTGATTTACTATTACTATTTATAAAAATGGAGCACTTCTTTATTTACATCCTAATAATCATCCCCTATATAAAACAGTCTTATACAATTACTATCACTATCTATAGATGGAGCATATGTGCATTTATATCCAATTAAATCCTCTCACAATATAAAACGGTATCTTTTGGCTTAATTTCAACTCAGACCTTGTTCTTTTTTACTTAATTTCAACTCATTTTAGTTTAATTCAGCTCTATTCATTACAGTTGAGCTTTATTCAGTTCAATTCAGCTAATCTCTTCACAAATTAACTATCCCTTCAGTTCAGATTCGTTCAGTTAAATTCTTTTCAACTCCATTAAGTTCAGTTCAACATTTTTCAACGAAAAAGAATAGAATCTCACTCCAATTTAGCTCATTTATATTCAGTTCAGTTTAATTCAATTCAACTTTATTTACCTCGATTCAATTGATCAGTTCAATGTCGTTCCATTCAATCGAAAAGAATATACCTTGCACAATTATTATTAGTCGGGACCAAAGTTTCATTTTCACCCAAAAGAGTAAAAGACAAAAAGAGAACAAAGAGAACAACAACAAAAAGCTACTCATTTATTTATCACTAAAACTTGGGAGAGANNTTGTACAATGGTCTCTCAATAAAGCTTATTAAGAGACCGTCTCTCAGAAGACCTACTCTTTATTTATTACTCTCTAGAGTCTAGGCTAGTATAGTGTACTATGAGTATGAACCCCACTTTATGCAGACAATTTCCGCAAATTTTGACTGTAAAACCAACAATTACACCAAATGAAACAAACAAAAGACCCCATTTCCATAAAAAAAATCAAATCTTTAACAAAAAAACATATCACAAACGGTCCAATTTTTCAATAATATGGAGGAAAGTGAAAAAGTAGAGGAAGAATTCATGGGATTAAAGTTAAAACGCAGCGTTTTATTAGGGAAAAGCAAAGGAAAAGGGAGAGGGATTTGTACTCCACCACCTACATTCAAAACATTTGAACCCCATTTTCAACAAGAACAAAAAACAGTAATTAATTTTGATGCAGAAAATACAAATATTAATGATAGTAATTATTGTATTAATGTTGGGTTTAATTCTGAAGTGACAGCTAGGCAATTGGGTGCTAATTTGTGGCAGATTTTGCCTCATCTTAATGCTATTTATAAGATGAATAGAAATAATTATAATAATAATAAGGGTTTTGGTAAGGAGGAAAATTTGGGTTTTGGGGTTGATGAGAAATCTGTGGATGATGATGTTCAGGATGATAATCAGGTGATTTGGGTTGTTAATTTGTGTTTTTGGTTGGTTAAAGTTTTAATCTTTTCTGGGTTTATGTTGTTTTTCTGAATTTGTTTTGGTGATTAGTGTGTTAGCTTGGTTCCATTCCAATGGTGTTAAAAACCCGTTACTCTTTGGTTCTGGATTATGATGAATTAGAGCAAAATGGCTCACTAAAGTATCTATGCTTGCTTTACTTCGATGCAGTTCTCGACGCAATTTTCATCTTGGGTCACAAGGGTAGTACTGTTGTTGTAAATTTGTAATTAGGCTGTTAGCTTATTGATTTTGATTTGATATAGTAATATTTGTGAATTATGTTGTGTAATTGGGATTTCTGCCTATAGTTTTGACTAATTCTGTACTGGGTTTCTTGTTTGTGTATCGATGGCTCAGTCTTTATTATCAAGAAAGGGTTGTGGCAAAATAATCCAATTGTTAATGCTTTTTAGGGTAATAAGCATATATAGGCTTTTTTTGTGTGTACTGGTTTAATGGGAGGTACTAAGACAAATATGTCTTTCACGGGTTCAAACCCAGATCATGAATACCGCCATGACTTTACCTGCTATGCTAGATAACTTTGGTAGCAAATGTAGGTTGTGTGAAAGGGTAATTTTTACTGTTACTGTAGTTTATAGTAGTGTTAGAAAGTAGTGCTTTTCCTGGAAATTTTGTGCTGAGAAGTTGACACATATTCAAGTGGTTGAAATGTCATTCTAAATGAGGGAAGAATTAGGATGAACTTATGAGGCTGTGATGTGTATATATGTGCAGTAGCTTTACACTGAAAAAGTAGTACTGATGATTAGTTTCAGAGTCCAAGCTGTGATTGAATTGGTTACTGTTATTTTTCAGCCTGTAAGTACTGGAAGCTTTCACAGACAAATTGCAGCATCGCTTATACGACATCATCGAGCAGTGGACAGGAATGGCCGTGCATTGCAACCTGTGTCGCCAGCAAGCTACAGCAGCTCTATGGAGGTATTACATCTTTGCCCCTCTCGGCCCTCTGTATTTCATATGCTTTAATTTTAGGGTTTGTTGCGTAGGGTGTTTACAGATTCCCAAATGTAGGTGTTTAGCTATAGGAATGGATATGGGAACTTTAGTGAGTTTAGTCAATAGCCTGACGAGAACAATGCTAAATTTGCAAGTTATACCATAACAGACTTAACAGGTGTACTAGTTGTAATGTTTGGCTTTGATCGGTAACTTAAGATTTTAATAGAAGGGGAACCTTAAACTCGTCCACCGTCTTCATTTAGATTCACGTGTGGATTGTGTGAAACTTATGATCAATGCAATGCTTATACCTAAGGCTTAAGTGTGTTAAAGGATCATTAGCTCTAATTACAATGTTCTATTCCCATACTTCCTAGTTTGAAGATGCTATGGAGAACTTCCAAATGGAACGTCATTGTCGAAGTAATATTGCTGCTTGTATTTGAACAACCAAACAGTCTAAAATAAAATAATAATGTCAATAATTTGAGGGGGGCATCAAATGGAGTAAAAGTCTCAAAATTCTTTGATTATGTGTTACTATATAATTGAATGCAAAATGGTCACTGAAGTGTATTTTTTTTTTCCATTGTGGCAGTCATTAGATTCAAATCTTGTCGCAATTTTCGTAGGCGTCATTCGGTAACTACGTTTGTATGTTGGTAACTTAGGAGTAAGGCTGTTTACACCCGACCTCCTTACCTACAATTTACAGGAGCCAATATACTAGGGTATTGTTTTACTCGAGGGAGTTATATGTCTGAAGATTCTGTTAAGTGGCAATACTCACCTGGAAAAGGTCATAGTGCCTTTCTCAAATGCCATGGTGGCTGATAAATATTGCGTGGCTGTGAGCTAACTATTGTTCTGGTGATTGAGGCATGTGTGTCAGTCTTCTGGCCGGTTTTACTGTCACTCTTCTTTATTTCATATTTTCATCCATCAAATTTGGGACTTATCGCCCTGAAATTTTAACTTGGTCGGTTTTATTGTCTGATCCCAGTCTGATATTCTGATACATTCTTGTTAATTGAACAGATAACGCCATATAATCACGCTGCTTCAACTAGTAGTTCTCTGGAGTACAAGGGAAGGATGGTTGATCCGAGTCATAACCTTAAAACTTCCACAGAGTTGCTCAAAGTTCTCAACCGCATCTGGTGCCTTGAAGAGCAACATGCATCGAACATATCAGTAACTAAGGCTCTTAAGACAGACTTAGACAATGCTCGGACACGAATCAAAGAATTGCTCCGGGAGAAACAAATGGACCGGCAGGTAATGGACAGCCTGATGAAGCAAGTTTCCGAGCAAAAACTTAATCGAAAGAACATAGAGCAAGATCGACTACAGTCTGGATTACAGTCAGTGAGGCAAGAATTACAAGATGAGAGAAAACTCAGGAAGCGTTCTGAAAGTCTGCACCGGAAGATGGCTCGAGAAATCTCTGAGATGAAATCTTCCTTTTCCAAGGCTTTGAATGAATTAGAAAGAGAACGACATGCACGAATTCTCTTGGAGGACTTGTGTGATGAGTTTGCTATGGGAATAAGAGATTATGAGCACGAACTTAGATCTACGAAGTACAGGAATGACAAAGAACAAGCTCAGAGAGAGCATGTTCTTGATGGCTTGATTCTCCATATCTCCGAGGCCTGGTTGGACGAGAGAGTACAGATGAAACTGGCAGAACAAATTCGCAAGGACAGGGGTGAAATGAGCACGGTTGTTGATAAGCTTCGGCCTGAAATAGAAACCTTTTTAAAGGCTAGGCAAACTGTGGACCCCACTAAATCTGCTAAAGGGAGTGGTTTACGCCGGGGATCTTTGGAGTCCTATAACTTGAACGAGGCAACAAGTGCTCCTAAAAATGCTGATGATGAGGAATCTATTGATAGTGAATCTAACTGTTTTGAACTGAACAAGAATCTAGGTGGAGAATCTTCTAATGGGATAACTCATACGAGAAATGTTGATGAATTCGAAGAAAATGATGTTGAAGAGAGAGCAAGGATAGACATTGCAAAGAGGAATGGTGAATCCCATGTGATGAACAATGGTCGTAATGTAACCGGTTTACAAGCACGATTTGAGAAACATATGTCGAGGAGGAAGCTACATGATGGAAAAACTCAAAAGGATGCATCACATGAATCTACTAACCAAAACGGTTTAGGTGAAGAAGAATTACTAGAAAGGAGGAGTAAACGATTTGGGAATCGAGGAGGAAAGTCAAATCATTTGCTCGACAATCTCTTAAGGAACAACTCTTCGTCGTTTGAGGGGGAGAGAATCCATCCGGTGAGTGATTTACCTGAGGAATCTCACGGACTTTTCTCGTTAGCAGGTCCAGCTAGTCCAGTGAAAAAATGGGAGTCTAAAATCCTTTCACAAGACCCAGAAATGTCAGAGTCGTCTACAAGATGGTCTACGGGACCAAGGGAGAACACGTTAAAGGCTAGGCTTCTCGAAGCAAGGTTGGAAGGGAGAAACTTGCAGACAAAGGGTTCCAAAGGTTCTGCTTAATGTAACATCAAGATTGGTCGAAGCCTTTTTGTATCGCGAAGATCAAGTCTAGCTGTCTAGGTGATTGATTATATTTTCCTGTGAATTTTTTTTATTGCTGTGAATATTTGGAAGAAAAATTGACAGGAAAATGGGTAATTTTATTATCTTGGCCCGAGAATGTGAACAATCGGGTGACGCTGAGCCTGTGAATTTCAGAACATTTTGCCAGTGGTTACATGCAATTAGCATGATGTTCAAGAGTTTATAACAAAATGTATTGTTCATATGGAACTATTTATTCTTGCCTGTTATTTCCAGTATTGACTTCCAGGGCTGTAAACTTGTGACTGAATGCCAGTGACACTTGAGATGTAACACGTAGTGAACAGTTGATGACATCTGAGAGTAATGCTATAAGTTTCCAATAAACACCAATTTTTGTTTAAGATCGTCGTAACTTAAGAGGACCCTTGCACATGAATAGAGATGGAAATAGGAGGTTTTGAGAGATGTTAAACTAAGACGGTCTTAAGCAAGTCCTATTGTCCAATAGAGCAATAAATGGTTAAATACACTTTATTTTTTTTTGGTGTGTGTAGTTTTTATTAATCCTGACAAATGGGTCAATCGGGTCAGGTCAATTTCAGGTTAGGTCATTTCGGGTCACTAGACTTCAGGCCGGGCCGGGTCATTTCGGGTTCGAGTCATTTCCAGATCAATTATTATCAAGTTATTCGTTGATAAAATTAGTTTGCAACAATAAACATTCGGATCGAGATATATTAAGTCACGCTATTTCAGGTTCGGGTCGAATTCGGATTGGATCAGTTTTGCCAGTCTAGTTTCTATACTAAAAAAAAATTACAAACAATTACTCCGGTAAATTATGAAGAAATTGGTCACGTGCTTATTCAAAGATTTTTATTCCCTGGTTTGCATTTCATGAATCACGAAAGGAGATACAAAGACTCGCTTGAGATGAGGGTAATTATTATCAGAGTAATTAAGGTTAAAACAAGAAGAAATGAGAAGAGATTTGTAGTTAATGGTGGTTATGGTCTAGTGAAGAATGAGAAGAGGAGTAATTTACGTTAACGGTTGGGTTTAGGTCAAGTCGATTTGAGATTGGGTCATTTTCAGGTTTGTAATAATTCCGGTCAGATCGGGTCGGGTTTTTATGGTTAAAAGTCAATTTGCAGTAAAAAAATATTCGGGTCGAGTTAATTGGTTCAAGTCAATTCGGATTACCGATTAAAACACAGGTTCCTGGTTCAGGTGTCGTTAAGGTTATTCGGAAAAAATTATTCGGACCGGATCAGTTTTGCCGGGTTACTTCCAATTAAGAAAGAAAGGGGTTATTGCCTTATTGTATTAGCATCCCCTCTTGGCCTCTTATATCATCAAAACACCCATAATACCACATAAACCAACCATTTTAAGTAGAGGAAAAGAGAATTAAGGAAGAAGGTTTGGGGGAATGGGAGCAGCAGTTTTCAGGTGGGTAATGCAGATGCACAGAGATGTCCCTAAAGCTGCCAAATTTTACTCTGAAGGTTTAGGTTTTACCCTCAACGTCTGCACTCCTCGTTGGGCTGAACTCTCTTCTGATACCTTCAAACTTGCTCTTCTTCATACTTCCAGGTTTTTTTCCCTCTTTTTAATCATACCCATTTTATTGTTTTCTTCATTTTTTCTGTATATCTTGTTCTTGATTTTGTTCAATTTGTTCAAATAGTATGAAAGATCAAAACTTTATTGTATATGGATTGATGGGTATGTGTTGAAATTACATTTAAGACTGTATTTTTTGATTTTTTTGATGAAATTTGTTGGTATACAGAAGATGATTGTGTGTAAACTGTAAAAGATTGAATTTTTGGGTTGAATTTGTATGGTTTATTAGTGTTTTGATTTCGTTGACCTATAAAGATCAAGAATTTGATTGTTCTTGATATCCGGTTCGTCTCTATTTAGACGGACTATATTTATATCCGTCTTAAGATTAAAAAGGGTCAAATAACACGCTGCTATAAAGATTACAACTTTGTTGATGATGAGATGAGTGAACCAGTATGTTGCAGGAAAGACTGTTTTTTAGTGTTTGAAATTGCTTGGAAATGGAAAAATTCATCATACCGCCGGCAGAAGTGGTTTTCTGAGTATGTTGGTGTTTGTTGAGGTCTTTTTCAATGCAAGCTTAAGAATTTATCAATTTATTGTTGATGATGATATGAGTGAACCAGATGTTGCATGAAAGACTGTATTTTAGTGTTTGTAATTGCTTGGAAATGGAAAAATTCATCCGAATACCGCGCGCAGAAGTGGTTTTCTGAGTATGTTGGTGTTTTTTGAGGTTTTTTTCAAGGCAAGCTTAAGAATTTATCAATTTATTGACTCAATCGAACAGAACCCGACTGATTTGCTATCATATATTCATATCTATGGATGCGTCTCAAATTTATTACAGCTTATAATTGTAGACTATTACCACTTTGAAAGAATCGTAAGAGATTTCTGAAAGAACTGTTATCATGTACTCCGTACTATATAGTAGGGTTGAGCAATTCTCACACAAATTTTAGTATGAGTCACTCAGAAATGTAATATGTGGTGTGTTCAAGTAATGTTACATACATTCGACCATTCTTACCCATCACCGGTGTTTGAATGTATTCAGCTAGTGACAAGAAACATTGGTTGTGCGATAACGTTTCCCCTAGAATAGTGAAGTTCAGCGAGTAGGGTATGTAAGGACAGTTAACTTGCACTATTAAATGTTATTCTCAGAAAGGTGAAGTTGGTTGAGTTTTAGAGCCAAAACGAGCAATATATCTTAGTATTGGAGCTGACCACTACCTTTGGTCCAGGACTCCAAGCTGACCTTTGTCACCTTTCTATGGGTAATCAATCATATGACACTACAAAATGGGGTTGCTAAATAGCTTACGAGGATTTCTTGATTTTAAGCGGGAAAAAATTGGGATCTGTGAGGTTTTGGTATCATAAAGTGTGCCACTCTAGTTACATAGTTTAGCTTTGAAGCAGCTCATTTCTCGTGAAGTAGCTGAGTTTCTTTTGTGGGCAAAGAATCGTAAAACACATGGGATCAACGGTCTTTTGATCTATTGTGCCCTTAAAACAAAAGATCGCAATGATAGAATGTTACAACACTAATGTATTTATTGGACTAATTATCACCACTAGTCCACTAGATCTACGAAACACCTCTAGAATGCTTTTTGGCATTTTAAACTCAGTTCTGCTCTTCTGCCACCATGCCTTGGGAAGCTCCCAAGTGTATATTATTGCCCACAAATCGGCAGACCATCCCAAGCGACAATGCTAAACGGATATATTGTTATCAACATGAACTTATAGATGGAGCAATTTATTCGTGTGGTGTTTCAACCTATTATTCCCTTCCTATTTACCACGGGATATTATAGATGGAGCAACATCTGGATATATTGTAGATGTGTGTTACATGAGTGACTTATATTATATGTCCATGTCTTGGTGTTTTGACCCACTATTCTCTTACCATGGAGGATATCAACATTTTTTGGTTTATTTGTGATATCATTCACCTTGAAGTTGCAACGAGCGTTAATTATAACCGGCCTTCCAAAACTATTCAGAACTATATTGTCCGTATGAGCCAAGGTTTTAAATGTGAACACACACACACACACACACACACACACATACACACACACACACACACACACTTTATAAACCCAGACGGGTACGGGTGCCTGATTTATCCATGTGGTGATGTTTGAAGGTGAAGTGACGCAATACTTTAATGTTATTATTGGAGTAATTATGATCATTAAATCTATGAAACAACAATAGAATGACAAAACAATTTTTCTTTGATTCCGACATTGGACCCCATGAAGCCGTCCCGACTCCCGAGCATGTATTGCCTTCACAATCGGCCTTTCAAGACATGTCCGACGATTTAGCCTAGGTTGTACTCTTTAGTAAGGGGTTTTATGACATAGTTGGGGACTTCCAAATTAAGCAGATAAAGAAATGTCCAACACTCAACATGTGTGACTCTCAATAATAACTACAGTACCAGTTTCCTCCCTCCTGTTTCTCATCTCTGTCCCTCTCACATTTATGGCCTTTATGGTCTCTTGCCAACAACTAATCATTAGTGTTAACGGCTTATGTTGGTATTGCAGTGAGCCGGTTGTGCAGAAGGGGTATTCTTCACTCTTGTCCTTTACAGTCACAGATATCACCGACACTGTCATGAAACTTATAGAGTTGGGTGCAGAACTAGACGGCCCCATCAAGCATGAAACTCATGGCAAGGTTAGTTACTTCAAACATAATATTCCGCTTTGTTAATTATATGTGCATTCCAGCTTGTGTGGCGTTGAAAGATAATAATTCGCGACAAAAATATGCTTACCAATGTATTGTAATGATCCAAGTCATCCAAACAACCACTGAATCATTCCTGTGATGCATAAGTCAGAACGCTCCGACCCTATGATTAAGTAAGGAATATCATCTGATGGTGCTCGGATTACAAATTTGATAGTTCTTATGCTTGCATTTATTGTAGGTTGCAGCGGTGTGTCTTGATGGCCATGTGGTGGGACTTTATGAACCTGTCTGAGACAAGCCATGACTAATTATCGACAAAGTTATCATTTTACCATTTTACCGGTTCATGTGGCGACTGACATTCTGGTGTCCCTGAAACCGTTCTAATTCTTCGGCTCTAGATCATCCTTGGCGGAAAAAGCTATAGAAACTAACTCATGTTTCTGTTTAAAATCCACCCAGATTCGGGGTTTTGGCAATATGACTAATGTAGAAGTTAACTGAAATACTTACTATAGATCCTGTAAAATTAAGCTTGTTATGACTTATGAATGTGTTTCAACTTTCAAGATACCTTCATCAAATGTTCTACAAAGTATTTATTTTCATGTGAGAATAGTTCGTTGGAAAGTTAAAAGCATACGCCTAGCAAAGGTTTGTATGATTTTAGTAGGCGCAGTTAAAAAGATAATCGAGTTGAACATTACCAAGATATCAAAGTTGTTTGGTGTGAGTGATAAAGGCTTTCATCTTTTAAGCAAGTGATCAGGTGTTCGATTCATGACTTGCGAATGAAAAAAAAAAAAACAAATTTGAGAGGGGTCTACTCATTAAATTGTCTTCAATACTCCGAACGAGATTGCCTCTGCTGTCGCTAGTTGAATACATAGGACACTACTTTAAACTTCCTCCTAGCTTCATTGGATGTGATTGTGATATGAGATCTCGCCACCTTATTGGAAATTGGTTGGTTTAGTTATAAGGGAAACACGATATGTTCTCGAATTGTGACATATACTCCGTGATGGCTTAACCCAAAATGTGAAAAACAAAACTATTTCCTTTCTTAAATGTTTTGCGATAATCTAGTAAAGATTTCAACCTCTCGTTTGGATATTTCTTTAGCTTGGTCTAACTTTATATTTGACATAAGGTCACGGGTTGAATAGCTTAACAATCAATCCAACATGATTATGGGTGTGATTTTCAAAAAAATAAAATTATAAAGTTTTAATTTTTAAAAAGTGATTTTATAAGTTGTAATCAATAATTTTCTCATATATAAAATATATATTTATTTTTTTATTATAAAACAACTTGATCGTAGGATCGTAAAATGTTCCTACCTCTAGAAATTTTCAAACGAGTAGAATCGTAAGATTCTAAAACCATAACAGAATCGTAAAGTCTGGAATCGGTCAAGCGTGTTTTAGATCGTAAAATCGTAGAATCGTAGGATCGAATCGAGATTTTGACAACAATGAACCCAATCCATTTAACATTCGTGTCGTGTTTGTGTCGACCCAATTATAAATGAATCAAAATATTTCAACTCCAACCCACCAACTTTATATCGGGTTCCGTTTCATTTTATCGGGTCGGATCACTTTTTACCAGCACTAAGATTGTTATATGCTCTTTCTCATTTATTGAAAAAGTCAATTAGGGTTACTCACTAGCTACGCCTACTCTACTCACTTCACTTCACTTCTGCAAATCTCTCGCCGTTTTCTGGTAATCATTCATTTCTTCTTCTCTTTCTCCTTTTTTCTGGAAAAATGTCTTCCCCCTTTTCTAAATTAGGGTTTCGATTTCTCCCTTATTTGCATTTCAATTATCGTCATTTCTGCAATTCTGCTAGGCATGATCGTCGTATATTTATGGATTATGTTAGAGAACAATGTCGATTAGGGTTTCATGATCTCCAATTTCCCATTAATCTATTCCACCGAATGATGTCTCTTGTGCCCCAGCCTTTCATTTTTGATTTTAATCGGTTATTTGCGGCAATGCTCAAACTCAAACGATTACAACCTCACCCTGCTGTTATTTCTCTCTATTCACATCTCGACTTATCCGGTACCCGGCCCAATTTACATTCAATGAGCATCCTTGCTAATTGCTACTCCCATTTAGGCCGTGTCGATTTTGGGTATTCTCTCCTTGCCAAGTCTTTAAAGCTTGGTTACCCCTTTGAGTCTGATTTAATTCTGTTTAACACCTTAATCAATGGCTACGTTCATAACAACCAGCTTCGGGAAGCTGTTAAGTTGTTGGATGTAGCTGTCGTTAAGCTTGGCATTCAGCCAGATATAGTTACGTATGGTACCATGGTCAAAGGTCTTTGCGGGGCTGGGGACAATGCTGGCGCTCTCGATGTGCTCCACCGAATGAATTCTCACCCCAACGGTTGTAAGCCTAACCTTGTCATCTATAATACCCTTATTGACGGTCTTTCCAAAGACAAGTTAGTAACGGAAGCCCTCAACCTCTTTTCAGTCATGAAAACTGAGGGCATCAAACCGGATGTGTTCACGTATAACTCAATGATACGAGGTATGTTCACTCTAGGTCGTAAGGGAGAGGCTAAGGAAATATTGGTTGAGATGATGGAGAGCAACATTGAACCGGATGTATCTACTTATAACATGTTGGTTGACATGCACTGCAAGGACGGGATGACTCATGAAGCAGAAGCCATATTACCGACAATGATTAAACGAAGATTGACTCCTAATCTAATTACTTATAACACTTTAATGCATGGATATTGCTGGTGCGGCCAAATGGACAAGGCAAGAGATCTCATGGATTTGATGGTCAAAAACCATTGTCAGCCCAACATTGTGACTTTCTCTACTTTGATCAACGGTTTTGTTAAACTTCAAAGGATCGACAAAGCCCTTGACATATTGCATGAGATGTGTGAGCATGGGATTGCCCCTGACGTATGGCTCTATAACATTCTCATAGATGGCTTGAGTTTGGCTGGCCGTGTTCAAGATGCAGAAAACCTTGTCTCTGATCTCTTATCCAGGGGTTTGGTACCGAGTCTTACTATCAAAGGCCATTGTAAAAAGTCATATAACCACAGCTATCGACCTCCTAAGTCCTACACAAAATGAAGCAAAACGGATGCATTTCTGATATAGTCACCTACAATGTGATCTCTTATTCATGGTCATTGAGGATTTGCCAAGTGCATTATGTTACCATGATATAATGGTTAACGATTGCTTCAAGCTGATGCTACAATTCTTTCATCGTTCCTTGAGCATTCATCTCATGATAACCCAGAGTTTCTCCAGAAGTTTCGAAATTGACTTAGTGATAACTTCTGCGGAAATATGATAAAACGTCCTTGAGGTACATTTCTGAAATATTGTGTTTTGGCTATATTCGTAATGTGCATCAGACTATGAGCGAGCGTTGGCACTTAGCATACATATGACATGACCATTTCAACCCTCAATGTGAAGAATAGAGCACGTCATGCATGCCATTTGCGGTCCCAAGTTGGAATTCCTTCTTTTGTCTTAAACACTTAATAAGTCCTATTGATTTTCTTTGTTGGTCTTCCTGTAAACGTTGCTCATGTTGCCCTCTGTTGTTAGATGATTTTCATTTGTATTTGAAAGGAAGACAGACGAGATTGTTTTTCCTTCTTTACTGGTTGGTTATTAAGGTTCTAGCCGAAAAAAAAAATGTCTATCAAGGTAGTTGAAGTAGTTGTTGGTACTGTTTCATTTTTTCTTGAATCCTTGATTGGTTATCACACGATAACTTGGAGTCACTGTTGTTTTCTCGGCATCGACATGGTGGTGATTATCACTTGTTTTATTTGATGCTAGAATATGAAAGAACTGTCATCCGGGTAAACTTTCTGAAATGGAGATCATAATTTACTTGTTTACTAGATGTATCACCTACTATCATCTACACCAAATTGCATCATTAATCGTTGTACTGATCTTTCAATCAGTCCTTTGAAACTTTTTGTTCTTTGGGAAGCACCAAAGATGTTATTTTCTCTAGAGCTTCCCTTTTCAGAAGTAAAGAAACAGTTAATCTTGATTGCAGTTGAGAGAAAGGGTTTAATTTGTTCAGCGTGGTAGCAAAATTTATTCTTATGAGAGGCGGAAGTGGAGCACCGCTGTCTTATATTGACCTCTCCTAAATCGAACGAATCTTAATGGATGCTGTTGTGTTAGTGTCTTTTATAATACAACATCTGATGATTCATTGTTATTGAGTATCTAAAGAATGCAATATGTTAGCGTGATATAATGATTATTTTGACAGCTCCTAAACCAAATGAATATTAATGGATGCTTTCTTGGTAGTCACTTATAATAGAATTTATCTGATGATTCATCATTAATTTAAAGGATTCATTATGCTAGCATGATATAGTGATTAACAAGGGCTTTGAAGCTGATTCTAGCTCTCTTTCATTGTTCCTTGACCATCTATCTCATGATAAACAAGAGTTTATCGGAAGTTGTAATATGACTACTTGAAGAGAACTTCTGCGAGAATTTGGTGCTAGGATATTGAAAGGACGAAACATACTCTCTTTTTATCTGAAGCTGCAATCAGGCTGGTTATGAAGCATGCTGATATGACAAAAGGCACGAAGTTGTATGGTTGTTGCCTCAAGACTGATACACCCATCATAAGGGTGGCTTGTTTAAAAGACTTTGTTTGTTGATCTTCAGTATACTGCAAGAATGAAGCTGATGAAGGCAATGTCTATAACTTGGCGATTATAGTTACAGCTACCCTCTTAACGGCACCTCAACACAAGTTACAGTTATCCTCTGGATTGCACCTCAACCCACAAAGTCAAGCCTGACCATGCCGGATGTCACCACGACGTGCCAGAACTCGACTTGCCCATAACCGACTCGACGGACTTTGCCATACCTGGACGGACCACTCCTATATCAATAATAGGTATGTAATTTTTGGTGTTCGGGTTTATATGTAATTGGGAATTATGCTAATCTGTTGTATTTGTGTCGGATTATCTAAACTATTGGTGCAATTGAGGGTAGCTACATGAATTTTTAATAGTTCCCCAATCAAGTTCACTTGAATCTGTTGTAATTGTATCAGATTATTTCATAATTGGTTTCTTCAGTTTAGGTCTTTTGATATAGGTTTATTGTATTAGTGTATTTTCATTGGTTTTGGTTGCATTTGTTGGGTAAATGGTTAATTTATTGGCTTATTTTGTCTTGATATTTAGGTGATATTTATTGGAAATAAGTGGGTTTATGGTCAATTGTATTGATTTTTGCCGTGCAATTCAGTTGTTTTTTCACTTTTATGTGAGAATTTAGCCATTTGATGTTCTTTTGCTAAATTTTGGAATGTTTTTAGTTGTTACTTAAGGTTTCGAGTCCATTGATGATTGTTTGTTGTGTTTTTCTTGGATCCTTGACTAGAACGGAGTTGAAGATGTGTAATCTGGGTTTTGGAATTGTGGTTAGTTCTATACTTCTAATGGTTTTAGTATGGGTTTTTGTGGTACAATATCAGTTGAGTATGTTGTCAATTTTGCTTGAATATGATCGCTCGATGGTGGCTGGGCAATAATCCTCAGACACCTTTTGTCTCTTAAATATACTAGGAACTGTGAACATTGTTGCTGAATTTAAAATAATACTACTATGAACATTGCTGAGGGTACGTGTTTGGCTGTTACAATAGCTATATTAATCGAACTATATTCTGTCAGTGTGTCAGTTTCTTTTAAATCTGCCTCTTAAGCAAGTGTAGTTGTTTTTCAGGTACTTGGACATGAAGGATGAGGATACAATTGTAAGATTCCCGAGGATTATGACGATTATGCTAATGACGGGGATGACAGTGGTGATGCTCAATTGATAGCCTCAACCTGTTATGATCCTTCCCCGGGGAATGTCATTTCCCAGATAGCTTCAACCTGTTATGATTTCCAGAAGAATGTCATTTCCCAAAGTGGGTCGAGTTTCGACATATATGCCTCACCATTCACTTACTCCAGTACTGCACACAAGCTTACTGTTGTTGGGTGTGATGATTATGCATATATTTATATGTCTGGAGGGATACAATCAGAAAAGAAACATGCATTTACTTGGTGATGATGATATGGCACTTTGGAAATCTCTGAAATAGAGGAATCACTTGATCGTTGCTATATCGTTACTTGTGCTCTTTCTTATATTCATAGTTTCATACTGCCTTCTTAAAGCCAATTGTTCACAGGTATGTCAAGTCACCTGGCATACTACTCGACGTGTCAGTTTGGGCCAAGTTGGCGAAACCGGGCTACTCGGTAACCATTACTTTAGGGAAGAAAGATCGAAGATGGCTAATTCACACATTTCACAGTACTCCGGAGTATGCTGTGAAACGAAAGAGGTAACTGATAAATGTGATGTTTATAGCTCTGGACTTTTGATATTGGAATTGTTAATATGTTTGTTTCTGAGGTTGAAAAAAATGGCATTGAGGTGATAGGCATGAATGTGGTGGAAGAAGGTAATGTGGACAAGATTCATCGGTTTGCGTGGGTGGTCGTGAAATGTGTGGCAAAGATAGGAGAGGAACGGGCAACTATATATGATAAACATTGTCGCGGAGTTGTGGTATGAGGAACGGCCAGGTTCAATCTTTGGATCACTGGCTTCAAATTATTTAGAGCTACAAAACTGTCATTGTTTGTATATACTGTGACAACAGGTCATATCTATATTTATTTTGTTGAATATAAATCCCAACTATTACAATATATTGTTCACATTTGGCCTCTTTTTGTTCAGAGAAAAAGAGAAATTAAAATAATTCGATGAAATGGAGGAAGTTTATACTTTTTTTTTTTTTTTTTTTTTGGCAGCCGTAAAGAAAGGAGGAAGTTTATACTTACGTGAATGACAATTGACAACAGTGAGAAACCATCGCTAGGCAAAAACTGATCACTTGGGCTCATTGTAATATCTTTCTATGTATGCTCAATTGCTCATCAACCTCGGGAATTTTCTTTTGATATACGACTATTTTGTGATGTTGGCTAATCATCTCCAACTCCAGAAAGACGTCTTTCAATGTTGGCCTAAGCTTTCCATCCATGTTCAAAGACCTTTTAGCGAGGTTGGCAACCGTAAGGATATTGTCTTTGCTCCCCTCTTTAGCAACCCGGCCGAGTATCCAAGATATTGTACAGGTCTGAATTTTGAAATTTTCCATTGCTGATAGAGAACCATGACACTAGGCTTTATATATGATGATCAAATGGATACATATTACTTTTTTTTTTTTAATTCGTTACAAAAATAAACAAAAGATCTTGACGAAGGAGTACTTTTGACGAGAGATTATCTCAGAAAGTGAAAACAGCTTGTATAAAAATACAACGCGAATCCTTACAATTTACCAAATGCTCAGAGAATGTCAGGAAGGTGGTACACTAGTACAGTAGTACTCATGACCCAGGAACAATCCTCGTTGATATCATATTCGATCTTGTGGCTCCCTCTATACTAAAAAAATTGATTAAAAACAAAGTAATTAAAATAGTCCATATCAAAGGACATAAACGATTACAAAAAAATGTAGTGCATGTTTGGCCTGACTTTTAAAAGTGTTTTTGGTTTTAAAAACAATTTTTGCCAAACACATCATTATTTAAAACTTAAAGCAAAATTTCTCAAAAGCCAAAAAATCATCTTTTTACCCATAAAAATAGAAGCAACAATTTGCTACTTCTGCTTTTAAAAAATATTTTTAGAAAATTAAACATAAAAAACACAAAAACTCATTTTCAACAAGTTAGTTCAAACATCCTCGTAGAATTGCGCGGAAAAACCGGTCCATCATATCTATGTAGTACTATAACGCACCTCATCATCCAAACGGACTCAAAGGTAGGGGTGTTAACGAGCCGAGCCGAGCCCGAGCTTGGCCTTGCTCCGCTTGTGCTCATAAAGTAAAACTCG
>LHUT01001785.1:0-20363 GCA_001412135.1 Silene latifolia subsp. alba
AAAACTTTAAGAGGTCATAACTCGTATTTATGAGTTCAGTAAGTGGCGATTTTTTTTTCTCAAATTGATCATCTTTGCGAGCACTACGATTTGAAAAAATTGTTATTATTTGGATCTTGTGACTAGGAGTTATTGTATGTCAAAGTTTTTTTGACCGAACAAACTTTGAGTGACCATATCTCTAGGTAATGAGTATCAAACTAGTCAATTTTTTTTTTCTCAAATCTTAGTACTTGTAAAGATGATCGATTTGAAAAGAAATAGCCATTTTTTAAGTTCGTAAACACGAATTATTGCCTCTTAAAGCTTTCCGAATCAAAAGATTAGGTATATCGTGCAAAAGTTCAAACCTTAGGGGCACCGTGTGTATTTTTTCATAATAACAACAACAACAACAATAATTGGTGCCAAGGTTTGTACGATGTTATTCTGTCCCGGTGCTGATATGATTGGTGCCAAGGTTTGTAAGATGTTGGACGGCCCTGGTCAGCGTAAGTTGCTTTAATCTTCGTATTTTCTGTAGTTTCCTTACACGCCTTACCAATTTATCAAATGACTGTTCATGTTAGCCGACCTCGTATGTTTTCCTTTACACAAGTTTTCCGATACTTCCAACTATCAATGCTATAAACTAGTAATACTACTAGGTCTGTCTTCTTACAGGTCCGCACACTGTTCGTGGCTGTAAAATCTGTGGCGATCAGTTATTGCATCCTGTCAACGGATTTGAATGTGGAAAGTAGAAGATGGTTGCGACTGCATTCTACTCCGTCTAAGATTAGTCTAAGTTATTAGTATTTCGGAACTATTAATTAAGTACTCCGTAGTAATTTAGTAGGCCTTTTTGTAGAACATATTGAAAAACACGTTAATCTTTAATTATGACATCCTGAATGAAATTGACCTGTGGCTTTGTAATTTGTATGCTGTATTTTTCATTTGGTTCCGTAATTTTTGGGCCGCTTTTTCGCTGTCCCAGTCGTTTGGTTGAAGTAATTTTCAGAGAAAAGAATATAACGTAAGTTTCATCTCTAAATCGTTGTATTTATCCCACGATCTTACGATCCTATCTACAATCCAATTCAATCTTTAAAAAAAAAAAAAAAGATTTTGTTATATAATGACGTTGTAAAATCATGTTCTATATAGGTTGTAAAAACACGGAAATGTAATGATACTAATGTGATTATTATGAGAACGACTACTAATCGATACAATTCATAGCACAATTTTGATTATCTTACTCGATGCAATTGTCGTCACAATTTATATTATAAGGTTATCTGAAAATTATTGTTATGTATGCGTTTCGACATCATTGTATCCAAGTGAGACAGAAATCACTGAAGAGTCGGAGATGTACAACAATGTATACCATTAAACATGTAATACTCCAAGATTTCCGGGATTTCCACATAGTCGGGCTCCTGTTGTTTCGACTCAACTACTGAACCTCGAACACTGAACTTAATACGAACAAAACACGAATGTCAGCAATTCAACAACAGCATCTCAGCTAGAGAATGATGAACCCAAGTCATAAATAGCGATGAAGGGCATTAAGACGCTTGCAATCCAAAGTTTCCCGTCTTTCTCCTCTACTTCACTTATTGCTTTCACAACTTTCCCAGAACGATCTTCCAAAATCTGCAAGATTTCACCAGCAGGGTTGTACTTGACGATGATGCCATGAGGGAATCCTCCAACGAAGAGCAGAAACTGATACTTCGCTTTGATTGGTAACCTCAGTAGCAAATCCCGTAATTTTGTTTGGGTTGCTAACCAGTAGTTGGAGCTGCTCCTTCGACAATGCAACGCTACCCAAAAGTCCCCGTCTTGATTGGTCCTCACGTTGTCTGGGAA
Organism: Silene latifolia subsp. alba; assembly: GCA_001412135.1. Taxonomy (NCBI): domain Eukaryota; kingdom Viridiplantae; phylum Streptophyta; class Magnoliopsida; order Caryophyllales; family Caryophyllaceae; genus Silene; species Silene latifolia. Next base: position 1,864 of record LHUT01001785.1, read on the forward strand.
TCCAGGCAAGATTGCGAATATGTCTGATGTTCCCGCCTTTTCGCCTTTCAGCCAGTATCTGATCAACCTGTTTGAAATTTCACATATTTTTCAAGTCCATTATCCTGAAAATGTATACTCAGTATATTTCATATCGTTACATCGAAACACAGTAATCGGCTAAATACAATGCAGTACCTGCCAATAGTACCTTCACAGAAAATAAAGAAAGAGCCATCTTTGCTCAGTGTAACGCCGTTAGGGAATTGAATGTTACTCATAAGAACAGTAGTTTCTTTTGTCACTGGATCATACTTCAACACCCTACCACTATTTTCCGAGGCGAATACCAGCTGCATGAAATGCCTAAAACCATTTTACTCTTATCAGATCTCAACTCATCAAATCGAAAATAATCAACTTTTAACACAGTTTTATTAAAACACATTAACCAGCAGAAGACAGTATGGCTCCACTGGATATAACCTGGTGACGTAAACTCATTTTCCTCAAGCGAGTTTTAAAGTACCCGTGAGAAACATACCTTCTCTGATAGGCAGTACTGCTATCAGTGAAATAAACATTTCCCTGATCGTCGATATCCAAGTCATTTGTAAACCTCAAGGGCACTCCTCCTGCTTCAGTTGCAAGAGATGTAGCCAGACCACCGTCTGGGCCGACTTTCATCAAACCGAAATAAGCATCTGCAATGTACAATTCACCAGTCTTCTTGTTGAATCTAAGGCCTAATGGTCTTCCACATATATGCTCGTGCTGTAAGTAATCTAATGGAGACGGCTTTGGGTCGCATAAACTAGACCTGGATTTCAAAACACACGATTTTAGTCTATGATGAGAATGCAGGAAAAATATTTCTTGTTAAAATTGACAGGAGAGGAACAAACCGGTTAGGAGAAGTGTAAGCGAAATCAGTCCAATGATCACCATTCCAGAATACGACTCGGCCATCAGCAACGCCAGTGTACGGACCTCGCCCAAGTGGGTCAAACACAATACTTTCAGGTCCATGGATTTGACCCAGGAACTTAATTTCGGACTTCTGCAACAGGTTATCTGGGTCTTTGTTGGTTGGGATTACAGACCAGACAGGCAAGTCCACTTTGTAAGACACAAAATCCGGAAACTCAGAAATTCCGCTGTGTTTAAACGGGTCAAGTGCACAGTACACAGCTAGAACCAAGAGCAAGCCCGCCAGCACCCTCGTGCGCCTGTTCATGGGTACAGATCGGGTTTTAAGGGGAATTGAGGTGGTGTTAATGTGTGTGAGTGAAAAAGAAAGAAGCTTCGGTGGGAAATGTAGTAGTGGTGATGAATATATGGAAGAAAGGTGGTAGTTGAGAGAAGAGTATGCAGTTGGAACGACGTTAAGTTTGGAAAATGCAAGAAGAGCAGGTAACAAACAGAAAGGTTATGACTTATGAGAATGAAATCATTTTGTTTTTGTTGTAATTTACGGAATAAATGTATGTATAAACTTGCAAAAGCGCTCTCGCAGATTCGGAGGCCCAGTAAATTTCTTCCTATCATAGATCCGAAATTAGAACTTTGGGTTTGGAACTTGAGTTTGATCGAAACTTGCATTCCGAAAGGTCTATTACTATATCTTACGAATAATCCGTATGAAAATAGAACAAATAATGAAAGAATGAAAGAATGTAGATCAGAGAATAGGAATAGATAAAACTGTTGGACACGGAGCTAAAAATGAGTTGCTTATCTGATTAATCGAAAAGTCGAGTACATCTCTAACAATTACAATAGACTAAAAAGAATACAATGCAGCTTCAAGGCGAATCGCACAAGCAGCCATCCAAATAAAATAGAACAAGGGACAAGAAAGAATACAATGTGTTCATCAGGGCTACAGGCACTTATAACTTCGAAAAAATGGGTTAGTACTTAGTAGAGGATTCTATAACCGGAAAATGTGGTGAAGATGGCTTACCCTAGTATCAAGCTCGGCTACTCGACTATTAATTGTCAGCCTTGGTTCTATTAACGAAGTTGACAGTCTTCAACTCTTCTTTGTTTCATCGTCAAGTTACTCAAGTAACTCCCAAGCACCCCACAAAATACGGAGCCAGAGACGAACAGATGCCTACCTCTTAGTTAGACTCTATGCTCGGAGCACTAAATAAATAAAGAATAAATAAATTGATGGCTTTCTGGTGAGTACAACTCATCTCAGGTATGTCCCCCCAACGACAACAGATGCACAATGGTTACTCTGAATCTTCAACTCTTCTATAGAAAAGAACATAAGCTGCTGACGTCTTTATCTTATCTTCGCTGATAGGGTAGACTCTGCTATCGTCAAAGTCATACCATTTTCCGCCTCCATGCTACATCACCAAAAAAATTGAATTTGTACATGTTGAGTTAATGTGTTTGAATCCATGCAATACAACAACTTTACCTTCATCCTATGTTAAATCAAGGGGCGTTGGATGTATTCAGTTTTATCCTTGTGTTGAAAAGTGAAACACAGAGAGATGTGATGATGACCCATAATGAAACCCGCGTCTACAATGGCACCGACTGACTACTATTAAATAATATAAGAAGCGATCACATTTTCCAGAGCCAAAGCAGAGCGAGTCTTTTGCTCAATTTTAAATGAAACAGTCAAAATCATGCCTTCACAAACTCAAGCAGTTAATGAGCACTATTTTTTTTGGTATAATAATAAACATTATTTATAAAATTGTCAAAATGCATCTACTGGATGTCAGCCTGTCAGGTGTTAATAGGGGGGCCGCCGGAATCAGCTCTACTGAAAGTTGTGATTTAACTAAAATGCGGGAGGACTCCTGTTTGGAATGCCTTTCGGTGGAAAAGAGATAATTGATACTCCAGAAACAGAGACTTACATGAACAAAAGCAGTGTAATGGCCGCCTCCCAAGCTTCCATAGTGATTACTTATGGCATAAAGCACGTAACGACAAGGTGCTTGCACATTCTTCTGGGCGATATACGTAGTCAGATCAAGATCGTCGATTGGGAAGTCAACAAACGTCTCCAGCTTGTTCTTTGTGTATCTGCTGTATGAGAATCTTTTCAAGTGAATAACAAGGATTTCTGGGAGTCTCCAGAGATCTAGTTTTTTAGTTGCTTGACGATGCTCCTTACATCCAGGACAGTACCTAGTAAAAAGAATCAAGAAAAGGATGTTGATAACAGGAAAAAAGGTTGACAACCAAAGGGACAGGAGAATTTCACGATTTTCAATGAATAAGGAAATAAATTCATTACTTAAGTTCAATATGGAAAGCCAGGGCATTTTAGAAGAGGAAGGTCGAACGAATATGACCTTGACAGCTTGTTGGTACAAGGCCATAATAAAGAAATGGTTCATATTTTTGGGCGTAATGAGAGAATCCCAATCGTAAATGGATGTCTACTCTATACTAATATAACAGCGCCAATAATCATCATTTACCAAAGGGGTGGTTATGTGAGAGGCAATTAAAACCAATGCCAGATGCCTGGTGGTGATTGCCGTTACCATGAAGACATTGGGGGATATTCCAAGTACGACAATAGCATAACCTTAGTTTCTGAACCGTAAAATAAGGATCATTATCAAGCTTTGTTGTAATTGTACTTGGATAAGATTAGTCAAGCACGCCAAATTACCCACACTACTTTCAACTTTCAAGCCTAAAAGTGACATGAGCATCGCGAGAGGAGCGGCTAAAGATAAGAATAGACAATAACCTACTTCACTATCAAGCCAAGAAATGAACTGTTCCAGATGCATGTGAAACGGTATAAAAGATGATCAGTGAATTCATGAGAAGATTTTAATAGCAGAACACTAAAGTTGATGATCACGCTGAAAAGGCAAGGATGTGAAAAGCGAACGTTAACCCCAAAAAATTTCTAAGAAACATTATCATCAAATGCACCAATGATAAGGATACAGAGTTGTGCAGTAAATATCACATTCTCAAAATCTAAGGCAGATGAACTTACCACATATCCTCAGGTCCCAGAGGCTCTTCTTTCAAAAAAGCCTCAAGGCATCTATAAAGAGAGACAGATTCCTGGGGTCTTTTGGCCAGAAATCCTGACTTAAAAATTTCAGGTAGAGTGCTTAGAAGAACAGTATCATAGAGTTCAGTCTTCCTCTCCGGCCAAGAAACAACAACATTAAATCTTTTTAGCAAGTCCTCAAGAGCCACAGGATCGGCTAATTCTATCTTGGTATTTTTCAATCCTTTATCATCTGTAAGATAAAAGAGGAACTCACTATCATCTGCTACGTTAACACTGTCGCTACTAACATCTTTTGAATCAATGCTTGAATCACTATTGACAAGATCTGCAGTATTCTCTGCCATAGTCACCACCTGGGTGCACTCATTGACATCCACAGCCATATCATCTTTAGGCATAAGGAAAGGATGAAGCAACTTCATATATAAATTACAGAGATCTGATCCATTAATCTTGTTGCTGATTCTAGCCACGAGAGGAATGCCAAATGCTTTCCAGCTTGAAGTAGGCTTCCCATGGATATACTGCCTGGAATAGAACTTCTTATCAGAGTACACCAAAACAGAACGGCGTGAAAAAATGGAGAAAGGATCAGCTATCAACTATCATAATAATATTATTATGCAAATTTTAAGCTTATATCATCCAAGCTCTCACAGGCGACTAACTTATTATTTGTCAGTATTTCATCATTACGAAAACTCGACGCAATTTCTTACAAAGAAAGCAGTATGATCAAATGTCAACTATAATAATATGAGTAGTATCTTTCCAAATTTTAAGCTTGCATCATCCAAGCTATCAAATGATTACTTGTCACTATTTATGATTAAGAAATCTCCACATGATGTCTTACACAAACTCCTAGACAACCAACTCAATCCAAAAGATCAATATCCAGGATAGCGAAAAAACATTGTACTCACTCTTCCAGCTCCTGATGCATGAAAACAACAGTAACTGCTCCTTCAGTATCTTTTGGTAGCCGATAAGCTACTAAACGATCCTCATCTCTTATTAGGGACAATGAATCGGCTGGATCTTCCAGAAAACGAATAATACGGTGGTTGAATATCTGAAAATAATATGTTCCATGTTAAAAACGAGGATATTGGCAAATTAAATGTGAAACTCACAGTATTAAATTCCATACGGGAATTAAACAAGTCACAACCGAGGCTTACCTCAGCCACCAATAGTGTTTCATCCACAGACAACGAACAAGCAGTGGCCAAGGCCTGAATGAGGTCTTCACTTTTCCCATACTTGGGCACAGTGACTGTCACCACCGTACGACTGGTGTCACCATCAGTGTCCATGACTGTCAATGCCATCGTCCGCATTGTGGTTGAAGGTAGGGGTAGTGATACATACATGAAGGGATCAAAAGTAACAGAAACCTTTCTGCAAACTGGACAAACTAAGGTGGACTTATATTGACCCTACAACAGATGAACGAAAATATAAGCAACAGTCCAGAGCCAACATCAAGTGTAAAACTGCAGAAGGGTTTACATTATTATCCATCAGAAGAGCTATTTCAAAAGGCAAGTTTATGACTCGACAATAACAATAACAACAACAACGACAACATTGCCCAAGTGCTACAAGGGTTTCTGTGAATTGCGGGCTATGAAGCGGTCACATGCATACAATTTTAACCCTCTATTAGCAATACATAGAGAAATCAAAATTGCACCGAGAATTGTATAAAGTGATTGTTGTTTCACCTCGAGGAAAGCAAAACAAAAAAAAACCATTAGTTTACTGAGCCAAGTTGCTTTATTCCATAATTATTTCCTTATTGAAATGGAATCAAGCATACAGGATAAATGGACTAGAGAAACAAACTTACTTGACACACATCAACAATGATAGAATCATTTCGAGCCAGATGGTTCTGCCAATACTCATCAGCCACTTCTTCATCTGGTCGATCATCATCATCCTTAGCTTCTACATAGGGCTTTAACTTCACGCGGTTCAAATCTTCATGGAGTCCATCCAACAAGAAAGCAAGCAACTCCTGCATGTTCAAAGTCGGCAATCACTTTCAAAACTGAAACTTCTCTAAATTGAAGGTAACTAAGATGTATAAGACATAAGTGGACAAGAAAGAGACAGGCAGGAAAGACACTAATCGAAGAATTCTTAAGCCACATATTGAAAGGTATACTGACTTGGGAATCATGTTGATTGAAACCACTGAATTGAGGAGCAAAACGGGAAAGCTTTGCTTTAAATGTTCTCGGTGCAACGGAAGTCGCTCCAGGAGCCCACAACTTCCTTATCAAATCTCCAAAAGCCCAAGCAATTTCACCCTAGTGACAGGATACATGAAACATTAGATAATATTCATACACAGTAAAACAACATAATGCAGTTTAACAGCAGAATATAACACATACATCCATTCCCAACGGATTATCTCGATTGATTTCTTTGTTGTAGTCTCCCAGAAAATAGTCAACAAGCTTCGGAGTGTGTGCTAAGCATTGAAGAGCACTGTTCATGAAACATGTATTACCAAGATTTTGCAATCCTACCAATCCCAAAGGACCTGACTCGCCAGCGCTACCACTAAAAGTAGTGGAATTAGTCCTAGGAAAATGGTAAATATTTCCAGTGCTGCCATTTGATGTTGTAGACAAACTTGAAGAAGAGGCTGCTGCATCGGTCAGCTCAGAAAACTCGTCTCTCCTCCCATCTCTGGATCTAGGTGAATCCGACAAACCATATATTTGCAATTCCAGGAGGATCTAAGTAACAGACAACGGACTGTCATATCAAGATATGAAGCATGCGGAATGTATTTGAAAGTTAGGAGTTGGGACACATGCAATAAACAGAGTGTGAATTAAACTAGTGGCTAGGATGTTGTTTGCAACGAAAGAAGACAAGAAAACAAGGTGCTTCACACTAAAACATTACCAAAAAGAAAAGGAACTCTTCTGACACACAAATCACACTCAAAACACCCAAAATATGTGATCAATACTCCCATGGCCCCATGGTCGTATCTCACTATCTCCTCAGACTTGCAGAACAACAATGAATAGCTAATGGTCCGTTAGAATTGAAGCAAAATCCTAACCAAAGAGAAACATGAAGAGGCCAATTTCTATCTGCTTTTACTGCCCCTTGGGTTTCTAACGTTATATACAACATTGCTAATCTATATAGGAATCTATCTCTTTCCGATCAACATTCATTTTCTAGGACAGTTGTTCCCCAAATGAAGAAACAAAAATCCAGAAGGGATAAAATGGTTTTAGTTTGTTTACCAAGAAACAAGATATAGTAACCAACAACTGTCAATATCCATTACTCAGTGAAGAAACTTATACTCCGTATTAACAAAATATGGCAGACAGAGTTTCTCATGTACAGAAATTACAGTCATCGTCAGTAAGTGCATGTACAATTTCAAGGCCAGTAATCAATGAACTTAAAAAGTTAAAGGCGAGACAGCTCAATGATTTACCTCGTCATCAGATTGGCGCTGGAAATCCTTCGGAGGTGAGGTTTTCTCATTCATGAAAAAGTGGCTTGTCCTGCCAGAGAAGTCCCGTATGTGCAGCTGTGCATATTGACATAATCATAAAAACATTGACCTCCTCCCAGGAGAAGAAATCTCAATAAAAATAGAACGAGAACTTCGGAATGAGGACTACAGATACATACCAACTCAGTCTCAATATTAAATATTTTGCAAGCTCGTCTAAAGAGTTCAGCAGCATTATCCTGACAAAAGCATAATCCAAAGTCAGAAAAAAGATTCCGCCTCAATATTAGATTTTTCGCAAGCATGATCAAAGAGCCCAGCTTATCCTGACCAAATCATAATCTGAAGTGTCAGAGAAATCTATAGAGGAGGCAAGGCATAATAATTAAACATGAAAAAACAAAAATCTTGAAACCTCTAATTCAACCTTTCTAGTCTTCGTAATTAAGAAAAATATTAGCCCTTTTACATCTCAAACTGTCATAAGCAACGGGAGAACGTAGATTGACAAAGCAAGTGACAGCAGTATAACGATATTCACTAATACATCGATACTGAATTTCCACCTTGAATATGTACGGACATCAGTTTGGCCATCGCACAGGAAGACTATTCCAATACATAAGATTAAACTTCAATATCATCTACACAATATCACAAACCAGAAATCCATGTCTAGGTGTTGAACAAGATGCAGCGTACTTAATGGGCTAGGCGAAGTAATGGCAACATGGTGCTGAATATTAGATGCAACAGTGAGAACTGAGACACTTTATCACGACCGAGTTATCAGCTATATTTACAACCCAATGATCGAGATCAGGCCGAACTGATGCTGAGAGTAAGTCTCAAATCAAGATCTAACACCATGAATGGCCATTACAAGAAATAACATCTGGATCACAAACCTAACTATTCTAACGATTAATGTAGGACCTCCATCGTAGAGAAGATATTAGTAAAGGTTAAACAGACATACCTTTTTACTTATCTTGACCCCAAGTGAATTTGTTTCCCGTAAAACAGAGAGCCTGAGTTGTAAAGGATAGACATCTGCCATATCAACGTCCGTAAAACTTTTGTTCCGCTTTATTGCAGATTTAGAATCACTATGCCTACACAGAAATTCTGGAATTAATCTCAGAGCTCAGATACTTTGAGCAGGTATAAACTTAAAACATCAGAAATTCCAAAAAGTGAAAAGCTCTCAAGAATCTTCTTTGAAGTATCCCTTTGTGACTAACAAGTATGACGAAAGATGGTGGCATGCAACAAAGACTAAACTTGCTCAATAGCCATCATATACACATGCAATAGATAAGCTGACATTCTTGTGTAGGCGTGGTGACATTCACTTCGCGGGGTGTACTGTGATACTACTAACAATCCTCGTAAAGAGAAATGATCAACACTGGATTATTGCCCTCTTGTTTGGGTTGCACAGAAGTGAATGTCATCTTACTTTACAATCCTCTAGTTTTTGCTAGATGGGATAAGTACTCCAATTAACAGCGTAGTAAGTACACCTAAACCATCGAATCTTCCACATTACAGAGATGCATCTCACTCCTCACCCATGCATTGATAACTGATTATATACTGAAATTTAACGTCGACCCTTTCATATTTCAAGGCAAGCCTTTGACTTTCAACGGTTATTGCCAGCTAAGCTAACAAACATTATCATAATCGACAAAGTTAATACCAAAAAAGAACAAATCACACGTGTAAAATGCACATTGAACTCCACTTATCACTCAATACTCCGCAAACACACCACAAACTAGCATGTTCCAAATACGATTTGACTAAAATATTGAAAAACAGAAATCGTACAAACAATGGCTGACCATTTAAGTGCGTGCAACCACATATCGCCGGAAACAAGAGCATAATCACGGCTAGACACACCAGCTTCACAAGTCTCACTACTTTTTTCCTCCTCTTTCTTGAGATTAAACAAAAGATCGGAGCTAAAAATGTTGTTGATGAGCTTCATCGCACCAGCATAAGATGATGCGGCCGATGCACAGAATAAAACACCTCTTTTCTCACTCTCATTTGTTGCCGATGCATCTTGTGCTTCCTTCCACCACCTTTTTCCACAACATCATATACAACTACATTACATTTCCATCGAATTCAAAATAAAAATGCAGTACAAGATTATCAAATTAACAAAATCAATCAATTCATCGTTACACATATCAAAGATTTAATTATATTTCAGTCAAAATCAAGATGCAGTAAGAGATTATCGTATCACCTAATCGATCAATTAACCGATTAATTCACTGTTTCACATACATAACATCCTTCGTCTAAGGATTCAACAACATTTCAATCAAAACCTAAATCAAAATGCAGTAACAAGATGATCGTATCAACTAATCAATCAATTATTGGATTAGCTCATCGTTTCACATACATAATATCGTTCATCAAAATAAAAAATAAAAATGCAGTACGAGATTATCGAATCAGCTAATCAAGCAAGTAATTGATTGACTGATTCATATAGTTAACATCGTTTTAGTGCACTACGGGATTATTAAATCAACTAATCAATCAATCAATCGATTAATTCATTGATTCACATACATAATATCGTTCGTCTAAGATTCAATTACACATAAATCAAGATCAAAACACAGTACGAGATTATCAAATCCACTAATCAATCAATAAACCGATTAACTTATCGATTCACATACCTAACATCGTTCGTCTAAGATTCAATCACATTTCATTCGAAATCAAATTATCAAAATGCAGTACGAGATTAGTAAACTAATTACTATTATAATAAAAAAAAATGATCGATTTGATTATTAGAAGGATCGATTACCGGAGAGGAACGAGGTAAACGCGCTGTTCATCATCGGAGGCGGAGGTGACGGCGGAAGACGACGGAGGAAGCGGCGGCGTTGGCGGCGGAACGGCGGATGAAGATTCAGGCGAAAGAGAGTCCATAATTAGAGAAGATGATGAGAGAGAAAGTATGTGGTGGTGGAATTTCTCAAGTGAGCTGGAAAATGGAAATAATGACTCAAAAATGAGGGAGACAAACGGTAACGGAGGCAGACAAAATGGCAAAAGAATATGCGATTGGATGTTGCTATGTTACTATGTATGTTGAGTTACTCTCCACTTAGAATTTAATGAAATCCATTCGAATAATCCAACCCGAATAATGTGTTTAGAGTGTCTGATTTCATCTATAAAGTAGTTTAGCTCCCGTGAATATATATTGAGTTTTACTTTTTTTTTTAGTGTATTATATTTATGAAATTTAAATTAACTATTTTTTTTTTTTACCTTTCTCATCGTTATATTTAAGTTAAAATCGTATTATTCATGAAATGAGTATTTCAATGAAAGTTTTTCCTATTACCGAGAGATTAATGGTGTTATTTTATAAAGTTTTACTGATAATATATTTTTAGCCGCAATTTTTTTATCATAAAAAATCAATGAATTTTTTTCGTATGATTCATTAAACAAAAAAAAAATCTTTTTTATATCATAAAAAGATTGGAGATAATTTTGTGTAGAATATAAAATACTAAATGACATAAATATATAAACATATAAATCTGAAAGATTATGTGTATTATAACCCACAATACTTATAAAATATGCTAAAAATAACTAAACTTTATTTTAGTAAATATGTTTAGGCGGAAAAATTTGGAGTTTCGCCTATTCTTTTAGTAAATAGGGGGAAGTAAATAGGGGGATGTTCGTTGTCCTGTAAATTCGTTATCCTTAAATCACTTGATAACAACATTTCTAAAGTTGAAACTAGCCTGAGCTCGAAATGTCCGACTCGAATTGATCGGACCTAGATATTTTATTTCTATGATTTTTAAACTTTAATTGTCATCTATTAACCATCATTCTTAAATTATTTGATAAACAACACATGCGAAACTAGTCTGAACTAGAAATGGTCCAACTCAACCTGATCATATTTGGATGCTTAATTCTATATGTGTTGTTCTCATTTGCATGTTACTTTTCCACCTTTTGTAATTTTTAAAAGTATCTATCTCTTGATTTTAAGGTCTTTGCCTTAAAATGGAAACGTAAAGAATTGACAATGATGAAAAATGTAACTAATTAAAAGATCAATAAAATGTTCGTATTGACAGCATAAGTCTGGTTTAAAAGGAGAAAAGCTCAAAGTTAACATATAATTACATTCATATTTCAGTTTTATTTTGATTACCTGATATCTTATAATGAATACCGACATATTTAAATATNTTTACGAGTACATTAAAAATATCTAACTTTTATAATTTCTGCAAATACGTAGCTAACGATATTTACCGCGTAAAACACGCGTTGTCAAACGTGAAAAAGTAAAGTGGTAGAGTGGAGTTGAATGGAGGAAGTACAACTAGTTCTATAATACTAGTATTTGTGCTAATTAGACCACCAACCAAAAAAGATAGGGCGTGCGAGGTAAAGTGGAAAACGTCTAAACGTGCAAATTAACCAATGGGCAATGGCCCATGAAAGGGAGACAGACAACTAAGCAAGCAGTCGTACAGTGGTGGGTCAGTGGGTCAAAGACGGCCCAAATTCAGAAGCCTCATAAATGCAACAAGGACATAGCCACCGAGGGCCCAACTTCTGATCAAATGTCCAAAGTTAAAGGGAGTGTCCCATATACTCCCTTCGTCTCCACAATTGTTTACATATTTTACTTTTGAGTGTCTCAATTACTCTCTTCGTCCCGGTCATTTGTTATCCTTTTTTATTTTTGGGTATTTCATTTAGTTATTGTCCTTTCTATTTTAGGGATGCATTTGATGAACAATTCGATCATTCGCACTCAATTTGGTCCACTTGTCATCTAATAATTGGCTCCCTCCTTCTTCCTTGGTTTTTGTGCCAAAACCAAAAGACAACAATTGACCGGGACGGAGGGAGTATTTGTTTATTTTCTATTTTAGGAATGACTTTGAGAGTTTGAGGGCAGTTTGATCCTTCACGCTCAATTTAATTCACTTGTCATCTGATTGACCCCTTCCTATTTTTTTGGTCTTTTTGCCAAAATCAAAGGTAAACAATTCAAAGGTAAACAAATAATCAGGATGGAAGAAGTAGTTGTTAACCTATTTAGTTCTTAACATGGAGATGTTAGCTAGCTTAGTCGGTACAATTATAAGGGGAAATAATTTGATACTCACGGCCTGAATTCTAACCCGTCAACCTTATATTCATCCTTATGAGTTAATCCGTATGAGTTTACGACTCCCTTTACCCACCCAAAAACACTGTTATTTTGTTAATATACAATCTAAAGCGGGGAAGATTATTGTATCTTTCTCATAACTTATTTTATTAAAACTAACTCACACGGGTCTTAGAGGAACATGAACATAACTTTAACCATACGGGTCTTAGAGGAACATGATCTATGGGGGTCTTCTTCATTACGACCTAGGTAAAATTTTTGTGTAGCTTGACTCATATAAAACCATTTCTCATCTATATGTATCACATCATACATTTCATCAAATTTCATATTCTGCCCTAAACTAATGCTACTTATTTTTTCTAACACCCATTTCATCCTTGCCATCTTATTTGCTTCAGTTAATTGTGGCTTAATTGCATTTGAGTGTGACCTTATCTTTCCTTTTTTAATAAGTCTATGCACTGTGGTTGGGCTAAGGTTCATGGCAAATGCAAGAGACCTAACACTTGTTCTTTTATATAAAGGGATGGATCTTACCATTTCCAAGTCAATAATGACTCGTTTTTTGCTGCCTTTGTATGCCCTGTCCACTGCCACTAAATTCCCCTCATTGAGTTGCTTTTTCACCTTCATCCAGTATTTGTGCATTGTCATCCTAGAAATATTGAACTCTCGACTCAATTTCGTCACCAAACCATGTTTGAGTTTATTGTTTCTGTAGCCGAGTAAGAGCTTTTGTGCAATTAGTCTCCTTGTTTCGTTATTGAGTCGAGGGATTGGAGTTACTTGTGCGACCTCTTCTTCATCTTGTATTATAGTGTCCTCTATCATCATTTCTTCTGCTTGTTCTTCTTGTGTTGTCATGTCTATAATTGCTTCTGCTTGTTCTTCTTCTTGCATTGTAATATCCTCCATTGGTTCTTCTTCTAATATTGGTTCTTCATCTAATGCAGTTGCAGCTGCCATTGCTGCTGCGGCCGCCTTTTGGGCAGCCACCGCGGCTGCCATTGCTGTTGTTGCAGCTTCTGTTGCCGCTGCCGCCGCTGCCATGGCTGCAATATAGGCATCCGATTTTCTTGGTGGATTAAAAGGCGATATGTAGGGAGGCATTTAATGTTAGGAGTATTTATTGTGAAGTTGTAAGAAAGTTAATTAATGTTTGGATTTTAGGAGTAATGTTGTATTTAACCCTTTTATAGTCTAGGTATTTTCACTTTGGAGGGAAAAATTTCACACCAAAATGTTTTGGTAGTTTTTGAATTTGGTGGGAAATGTCCCTCCAAAAATTTCACGGAAGTGTGTTTAAGATGTATGTCCCCAGGTGTTTAATGAAAATGATTAAGATTTGTTTAGCCCAACAACTTGCATCCCCTTCTATTTTATATTGGGTTTTATTCCATTTTTTTATCATCTCTCTCATCACTTGGTTATTTGTGCAAAACATAAGTATAAACTTATGACCGGAACGGAGGGAGTAGTAAGTATCACAAATTCTCCTTTATATAGTTATAGTATTTAAAGAGAATGGTGGTCAACTCACACTCACCTTACTCTAATGAGGATTATGAATATATTTAAATTAAAAATCACCCCACTTATTTTATGATCGGGTTCTTGCAAAATTTTAATTTGTCCAAATAATTCGCATGTTATGTAATATAAACTTGTCCTACACGAATTACATCACCTTGTACAACTACAAAATGTACTCCCTACACAGTTATGCAGTAACTAATTATTTTATCTTTAATTTAAATAGATTTGAATAGCTCACATAACGAATATTGTGAGTTAGATGGTGCTTCCAAGGGAAGCACAGCAGCTGATCAAGCTCATATAAGCCAACAGCCAAGAATGCAGAGACGACAAATGAGTGACTCAGCAGATTGAGAAGACCACAAAGCTTCCAGATCAGTCTAGAAGTTTCTGGGTCAGTCTAGACAAATTCCATAGGTTGTCAGAATTCTGTTAGGGGCTTCCGTAAATCAAGGGAAGTTGTTAGGAATTAGTTAGAAGATATTTTGTAAATAGTTGAGTGAAGAATTTGTATAAATAGGTTGTAATCAGATTCATTTGTTTAAGTTAATACAATCACAATTTTAATTTCGTCTTTCTCTTACAACAAACTTCATCATCATTTCGCTTCATCTTCATCCCTATCAATGGAGCTTCAAGCTCATTTTAATGGCGTCCACAGTTTTAACAAATATAAATGATAAATAACGATTGGGACGAAGCAAGCATGTAATCAAATAGATGAACTTGTCTATATTCTATAACATTCATAGATTTGGCATTCAAGACGGAACTTTAAAACTAGTTCGTCTACCTGTAATATAAACAGCTTCCAGTAGATGCAAACATTTAAAAGATCTGCATGAAGTTCACTAAAATGTTCACAAATGTGTACACCAACCCTGCAGGAATTAGATTCAGTACCACAAATGCTCTAAAAAGAGTGTTTCAAAATTAGCAGTAGCTTTCAAGTATTCAGATTACATATAATAACAGTCGGTCTAATTTGCGCATAACACTACTGTTGTGCACATTGCACTCTCTGACCACCCTGTGGCTCATCGTCTTCATCATAAGCCTCTTGTTGAGCCTGAGTTTGTCGCCTCCTCATCTCCTCCTCAATATTCACATCGTGCATTGTAGTTTCTTCACACTCGTCCAGCTCCATGTCCGACAGCATCATTGACGGTTTAGGTGGCAGGACGGCCTCAAGTGCTGTGACCTGGTCAGGGCTAAGAGAGTCCGGAAATTCAACAGTGAAGTGGATGTACATCTTGCCCTTCATGAATGGCCTCTGGTATATTGGCATCCCCTCGTCATCTATTGCTTTAAATTGATCTGCACACACGATGACAGATTTCACCACACAATCAGAAACTACGATAACCTATAACATTAAAGAAAACGCTATCAAAACCGGAACAAAACACTAACCAGGTTTGATGACTTCCCCAGGATTCGACTTGATAAGCAGCTGCCTGCCGTCTAGGTGTGTTAAGACAAATCTGAACCCACAGAGCGCCTCAGTGAGGCTCAAAGTATGCTCGTAAAACAGGTCTGAACCCTTTCTCTTAAACTTAGGGTGCTCTTTCTGCTGAAGAACAAACACAATATCCCCTGTGATAGTCTCAGGCTGCAGAGATACACAACATATTATCAGTGTCGAGTAAAATCAAACCCTAGACATAACAACAACAACATCAGAGCCTNNTCATCCTTTAGAACCGTCCATGGATGAACGCACACCTCAAAATGCGAAAAATAGATGTGAAAAACAGAAGGTGAGTGAAACATAATACAAAAGCCAGGTAACCTCTGGACATAAGCATTGCCTAAATAGAGGGAGTAGAAGAGATGTTAATGTACAACATACCGCTTCATCAGCTTCCCCGGTGAAGGTAATTTTCTGTCCATTTTGCATTCCCCTCTCCACAACAACCTCTAGAACCTTCTTCTCGGGCACAACTTTGTCACCCTTGCACTGAGGGCACCGATCCTTATCACTGATTGTCTCTCCAGTTCCCTTACATTCGTTACAAGGATGCTGCATTTGTTGGATCATTGACGGACCAAGATGCCTAACTGACACCTTCATCCCAGTTCCTTGACATCCACCACACGTCATAGAAGCACCAGATTTCGACCCTTTCCTGTTATAAGCATAACCCATCAACACATTACACATCAGGTTCAAAACTCGCCATTACCAGTAAACATCATGAAACACAAATTCTTGAGTAAGGCGGTTTTCACTTACCCACTGCACTTAGAGCAGATAACATTGCGAGACAGAGAGAGTTTCTTCATAGTTCCGCTGTATAGATCCTCAAGTGATACCTTAAGAGGGTGAATCACATCTTCACCTCTCCTCTGCCTTCTGCCGCGGCTGCTACCACCACCACCACCTGATCAAGACCAAAAAATAATCATAATTACACCATTGTTACCCACAATAACATAAATTACAGCAGTCCAATTCAGTACAGGCGAACAAGCACTAACCAAATGGATTTCCTCCAAAGAATGAACTGAAGATATCAAAAGGATCATGCATTCCGCCACCTCCACCCATTCCTTCCTTAAGTGCATCTTCACCATACTGATCGTAAATTTCACGTTTCTCTGGATCGCTCAGTACCTCATAAGCATGAGCCAACTCCTTAAACTGCTCCACACAAAATAAACATCCAAATTAAGTTTTCCATCAAGAATAAATTCTTACAAGTTTTCTATACAACTTTGAGGAAACCAGTGGCGGATAGATTGGCTCTGCTAATTTTCCACTTTAGAATGGAGGGGATGAGATTCGAACTTGTGACCTTTTAGTCGCACTAAAAGTGATACCATAAGAAACCATCTTACTAGTTGATTGTTGGAGTCCCATGTTCGGCTTTTTATTCTAATAGGCGAAACTAAAGGGACAGCCAGAGACTAAATCATTGCCTAAATTCCGGTGGCGCCCAATTTCGGGCCACTTCTCACATGCACCTCTTATTATTGGGGTCCCCACTTATTTTATGGGATTTATCCATTATTTTAGAAGTCCACATTTATTGCTTGTGAGAGGGTGGCGCCAAAATTGGGCGCCACGGGTAGCGCTAACCCATTTTCCAATTAAAAATCCTGGTTCTACCACTATTTACATGACTTTAAAATTCCAATATACTGTACCATTTCGTCTCGATAATTTGTTTACCTACACTTCTAATTAATCCCATTTCCATCATTTAATAGTGTCATCACAAATTTATAATCAATTGTTTAACTTCGATTAAAATAACTCTACCAACAAATAAAAAAGTTAAACAAAACAATCAAAATCACTCTTTTGATCTCGGCCATTTGTTTATCTTTTATAATTGTTGCGAGGTTATTCTAATCAAATGTAAACAAATGATTGAATCGTAGGGAGTATTCATCAAAATCAAACACCAACTAAAACAACCAAATTGCACCATACAAATATCATTACGTAAAACCGTCATACAAGAGACTTACTCCGACTAAATCAAATTAAAACAGGTGAAATTAAAAAGAAAAATACCTTCTCAGGATCACCACCTTTATCAGGATGATTCTTAATAGCAGCTTTCTTATACGCTTTCTTCAATTCATCAGGTGTAGCTTTCTGTGACACACCCAATATCTCATAATACCTCGTATTATCACTCTTCTTTGGCGCTCTTCCAAACATTTTCTCTTTCAGGAGTTTTCTCGTAGTTTTTAGAACTTTGTTTTGCGAAATTGAGAGTATTTGTGTGTGTATATATATAAGGTTGTTTAAATAGTGTGGACGGTTAGGATTGAAGGAGGAGTTTTGAGAATAGATCTTGAACCGTTGATTTTGTGATTGGAAAAGATCTAGAATTGTCTGTTTTAATTTGGTTTATGTGGTGTGGCATTGGTCGAGGGGATTCTAGAGAGTTCTACCAGGGACTAGATCTTCTGACTACTTTAAGGAATTTACGTTATTCTTTCCTTATTCGATTTTTTTTACACTTGTTCTCGTTTCAGACGGACTATTCCGTCTCGAGTCTTGAGACGGTTTTTTATGACCATTTAAACTGGGTTATTTTTTTATGGTAAAATGTTATTATCATTTAAACTGGATCATATTTAGCTGTAAATGGATTAGTGATCATATAACCCATCTGAAACATTCAGACAAAAATAATGGTCTAAAAGGAGACCTTCTAGTTTGTTTAATTTAATCATACAAATTAGTAGCACAAATTACCAAGTTAACAAAAATTCAAAAAAAAAAAAAA
>LHUT01001786.1:0-14886 GCA_001412135.1 Silene latifolia subsp. alba
TCTTCCGATCTATCTGCTGTTGCTGGATCGGAGTTTGGTGGTGGTTTTGTGATGGTTGTTGGTGATGCTCGCGAGGTACGTCCTCGGCTGAGTTGAGTCACTTGCGGGAGTGGCTTCACGCCCTAATTTTGCCCTCTGTGGAACCCGCCACAGGAGGGGATGTGCACATTAATGAACAGGGTTATCGCTCGTTGATGAGCGGGGCTTAGGTGGGTACGGCTGCGGTCCCCCACTGGCAGGGCTACACACTTTAGTGTGTAGTCAGTTACATGTTGTGATTGGGAGTTGGAAGTGGATGATGATCAGTTGTTTATCTCATCGTATTTGTCTTATCTTGTTATGCAGTAAACTGACCCCGTGTTGTGTTTTCAAAACTGTGGTGATCCATTCGGGGATGGTGAGCAGTTGGTTTAGCAGGTGCAGTTGGTCTTGATGCTTGCGGAGCTTGGAAGGGAATCGAGTCACCACGCTACCGGAGTAGATGTCATCGACACTCATGCTTAGTAGTCTTTATAGTTATTCGTGTTGTATCTTGCCACGCTGTCCTACGATGTAAAGTCTTAAGTTATTTAATAAATGTTCTTTTATTATTTATTTGATCTACTACCTCGGGCAACCGAGATGGTAGCACCTTCATACACTGGGGTGGTCCTTGGTAAGACACCTTGGTGTACGGGGGTGTTACATCCACCATTATTGCTTCACTGTTGTTCTCCATCCAACGGTCAGGCCAACATTTTTCCAAGAAGTGTTCTTATTTAACATTTTAGTTTCTTCTCCCACCGATAACATAATATCCTCAATATACTATTCTCATTTCATCTTCACTCCCAGAAATCACAAACTCATCTTCCTTATTAAAAAAAAAGAATTACAAATAATTTGGTACTTCATTTCAATTTAAAAAATTAGTACATGGGATGATGCTGCGTTTGACAATGGAGGAATTTCAGAAACTCAAACTGTCCTCAAGTCCTCAACTGTTCTCGGTCTCATATCAATAATAATATGTTGCCATCCACATAAATCAATCAACTGTTCTCATATCAATAATAATATGTTGAGACAGATTTTCCCTTAAATCTAAGCCCTTGAAGATGATTACTAATGTTGCCAAGAAATCTAGGGTTCGTGAGGGAAGGAATTTGGTTTGTGGTGCGCATGTGAAGGTTCTTGGAGATTCACCGTCGGAGTCGGTTCAGCCAGAAAACTAGAAAAGGGTGGAGTGGTGGGTAAAGTAGGTTGTCATCCATGATATAGATATTGGTTTTATTTGGATTTTTGGTGGGTATGTTTGGCGGGATAAAAATGATGATGTTCATTCTTATGTTGGTAGATGGGTAGTTTTCAGGAAAAAGAATAATGATGGCATGTAAATGAAACATCTCCAGTAAAGGACTAAAGGTACCTTCCTTTATGTTTTTTTCATTTTCCTCTATTTTTTTCAAACTAATTAATGATAAAGTGTAATTTAGGAATATCAAATGTTTATAAATGAACAAAATAATACAAGTAAAAGATATGGGGTTAACTTGTTATGCCCTTAATATACGCTAATTGATCGGATGGCTTAGCAAACTTATTTCTACAAAATATGAAACTCATGAACATATATGTCCCAGTTTTATAGAGGAAATATAGTTTATCGGTTTTCTTTTTACACGGTTGATTCATATAACGTAATCAGTTTTAATCAACAACGTGAGTGATAAAAGTAACAAAAGAAACAGCGCGAGTACTCGGTAATAAAATTAATATTCATAATAACATGAGTAGTAAAATTAATTCGAGCTATAACCATAATACATGAAATATTCAAAATAATATTATAATAAGTGTAGCACGATAGTATTGCGGTCTTACCTCGAGCTCGTATCCATAGACCATAATGCGTGGAAATGTGAAGTAGTTCCATAATGCGTGAAAATGTGAAAAAGTTCAATTTGATAAGTCAATCATGAATCAAGTCATTCGGTTTTATATAGTTCATAATCTATATAACAGGTTGTGGTAAAACTGAGTATAGTTTCAAAACTTTATAATAAAGTTTTCGAGTTTTATTTTAAAATCTAACTTATAAATTTGAGTATTAACATTAAAAAATTAAATGGATTTTCTAAGGTGTACCTTTGTGTTTTCTCAAATTCTAACATATACCCTTCATTTTTAAGAAACATCTTATATACCCCTAAACTCCAAGATTAGTGCCTAAAATACCCTAAGTTTTTTTGTATGTGTGTTTTATTTTAGAAATAAAAGAAGTTATATTTTACTTTTGAGTAAACTTAAAAGGTCAAAGACTACCCATCAAATTTAAGGAGTTTAATTTCACATTTCATTAAAAATATAAGGTTTAAATACTACTTTTGACTGAAAAGGCGAGAATATAGAGAAGTTAATTCGATTTCATAGAATTCATTTCACAAATTTAAATTTAATTTAAGTTCTAAAAATCTAAAACAACCTCGTGAATTTTCACGGGTCTTACACTAGTTTAGGTGTAAAGTGGCCCATTGACTAACAACTTATAACCTCAATTTGAAAAAAAAAAAAATGTATCCTTGTAAACTAACATCTCATACACGCATACAGGCTACAACCTGACTATATGCATAATCTATAGAAAATGAGTAGTGATTGTTGTAGAATTGTGATTTGAAAAAATGACTGAAACTCGCTCGAAAACTATTCGCTCTTTTCCCCTAAGTCGAAAACAATCCGACCTATTAATAACCTGCATGCGAACTATTTAATAGATATATTTATTGAAAATTTGTATTTGAATTTACTCCCCAAAATACAAAGTTATACTCCGTAATACTTAAATAGTTACCATATAAGTATAGTTATTGTTTATAATGCACGTGTAACAACTAACAACTGAGCAATACGTCATTATACTAATCCAACATTAAATACATAATATCTAATAAAAAAAGGGTGATTTTACTATTATCATATATTCTTCAATCTATATTTTAATCCTAACCAAACCTGAAAGTCGTGTGAATTTGAGCCTAACGAATTCGTATTTTCTAAACCCAAAATACAGCTCTATTTTACTCAAAATTTTAATCCAACTAACCCACACGTTAATAGGTCTAATAGTGATTAATGAGCCCACATGCCTCAAGCCCAAAAAAATATAAGCAATTGCAAACTATAAATACTCTAACATCCATTCATTTCCTAGGTTTGATACGCCGCAACATAATGTTTTCTTGACCTCTTTCATCTCTTCCACACTTTATCTCAATCTCTATCTATTTTTCCAAGTATTTTAGTAAAATGAATTCAATACACTCTCCTTATAACTCTTCTTCATCACTTGGAAACTTTATTTTCTACAAAATCAACAACCTTCAAATATTTATGGTCATATGTAACATGAAATTGAAGTGCTCATTTTTGCGTGAATGTTTCGGATCTTATACACGAATGCGAGTAAAGTTGGGGTTTTATGTTTACTTAAGGTTTGTTAGTATATTCTCTTAACGTTTGAGGAAAATTTTTAATGACTGGCAAAACTCATACTCGGTATGAATATTTCGTTTCAAATTTCAATAAGCGAGTCTTATATTTTCTTATTGCTATATTCTATACTTAATGCTTATTTAAGTTTAATGATTTTAGTCGAAAATAGAATTGCCGCTGATTATAATAACAAAAACATAACTTTTTTGCATTCAGATACATTTATTTATATTTTATATATGTTGAAATGTCGATTAATTATAATCGGCAAAAATTAATTCATTATTTTAAGAACTTGGTTACTGCAGAGAGATACATTTTTTTCGCTGATGATTTTAAACTATGTATTATTTGTAAACTTTATCTTAGCGGCAAAAATCAACTCTTCTTTTTTATTAAAAAGAGAGCCAGCAAAAATAACCAATGGAATTTGTGTCCTTCAAGTATAGACTTGGTGATATATCTATCATTTACGTTTATTGTTTAACATTTTTTATTTCATTATTTCTGTATCATATATGACATCACCAATTCACAAATCTTTGAAATAAAATGTATCCTGTTAAGTGTTGGGGTAAGGAGTTTTAAAGTTTTTTTCAATCCGTAAAATCGAGGAGCCAATAGAAAGTCTTAAAAATATTTTCCTATTATACTATGTAAATGTATAGGAGTTAAAGAAATATTAGTATAAAAGTTAAATATCAAATATTTACAACTCTTATTTATATTGAAAAAAATACTCAAAAAATGAAAGATGAGCCAGAAAAAAAAAAGATAATAAAAAAAATATTTTCTTAAAAAAAATCAAACACTTTGACTATAATATATTTCAAAGATTCTCAAAACCAATTGCTTTTTTTTTTTCTTCAAAGAACCAACAAAAACACACTTTTAAATTTTAAGCTTGATTTAGGGGCGCTATCGTTTATCAAATTTGTTAATGATAAGCCCATTTACTTTGTATGATCGTAATATTTAGTTATGTATCATAATAAAGTCTTCATTCTCTCTTTATTTGAGAGTTCTTGTACCCAATGTTGGGTTATGTCTACCATTTGTTGGGTTTAGGCTCTGTTTTGCAGAGCATTTCAGTTACCTTATTTGGTCAAAGTAGCTTATTTGACCAAACTTTTAGGTAGCAAGTGTTTGGTAAGTAGCTTATTTGCTCAAACTAGTTTAAACCCGTGCAAAATTGCACGGGCATACATACAAAAAATATATAAAAAATCTTTACAATCAATATATTGTTAGTGCATTACATTTGTTTCGATGTACAACACTTAGAATGCAAAATTGGCTTGAAAGTCTAGACTTCAGTCATATATGATATTTGATATTATGATGTAAGGATATATTTCCTTCTCATATATTGTTACCCCTTCTATTTTTTCGGATTCCACAATATACTCTCGGTTTTTCAGAATCACACAAGACAACCCAAAACTCAATAAGGTGTCTTACAAATACCCTAAATGCTAAAATTTTACTATTTTAAATACTATATATGGGCAGTTTTAGTTAATTACGAATCCAAAATACGTAAACCCGTCACTATAAACCTTATTTACTCATCAATAATCAATTTTTCGTGACAATATGTAACCACTAAAAAACTCAAATTTGGATACTTGGGGTACCATAAGAATTAATATGGAAGTTTAGGGGTATATCAAATATTTCTTAAAAATCGATGGTATATATTCGAATTTAGGAAAACACATGAGTACACCGTAAAAAATCCCTTTATTATTTTATATAGACTTAAGGATCATAGTGAGTCATTTAATTTGGTTAGTTGGCTAATGGGATTTGTTAAGTAGTGTTAACTGTTAAGTATAGGGTGGGTGTTTAGGCGGGAGAAAATGTTTATGGATTGTCTTTTATCAAAACTTTGACCATAAGTATATAGAAAAATATATGAAATACGATCGGAGAATAAAATATTTATACGTGTCATCAAAAGATCTTTCAAAAGTATATATATTTTCAACAAATATAATTAGTATACATATAAAAAAAGTAAAGTGAAAATGTCGTCTTGAAAACGACGTAAAATCAAATAGGAAGCATACTATTTATCTCTTTGATTCCGTAAATCTAATCCACAGACACATGGTAAATTTGATTCATTAAGCAATAGATTATGACAATTATGATTTATGAACCATGTGAGAATTGGCCGTAGATAAAATTAACCAAGCAAAAGACGATTTTCGGATGGATTATGATTAATTGGCTTAAATCAAATAGTTTCTGTGTAGTACCAAGTGGGCCTTGTGATTAGAAATGGGCTTTACAATGAGAATGTGAACTTGTGTGTAAAACGGGGTGGATTGGTTAGGCGGGAAAGTTAAAATGTTATTGATTTTTGTTTTATTATTTTATATAAATAAGCTACCTGAAATGAAATGCTATCTAGAGTAGCATTTGAGATTTCAGGTACCTGATCCTAATTTATATTCCCCTTTTGCCCCTTCAATCTATAATATTGAATAGTTATTATATCATTTTTCGTCATTTCATCAAAATAAGCTACCTTTTCAGTTAATTTGTCAAACACTTTTTTTGTCATATAATCAGTTACCTTATCAAGTCTAAATTTTCAGCTACCTATTCAGATTTCAGTTAGTTTTTCAGTTTTCAGGTACCTTTTCAGGTTTCGGGTACCTTTTCAGTTAGTTTTATACTCCCTCCATACCAGACCAATGGTAACACTTACCTAATACGGCCGTACCACACCAATGGTAACATTCCTTATTTGGCCCACAACATTACCAAGTTATCCTCATAACTTTTTGATATTTACACAAAATGTCATTACATACCCCACCTATCAACCCACAATTAAACCCACAATTAAAAAAAAAAAAAAATACGAACACAGACGACAANTACCACGTTACCATTTGTCTGGTATATAGGGAGTACCAAACAGAGCCTTAATTTCAGTATTTGGTGAGGGTGGTGTTAGATTTGTATTTCGTTTGTGTAAAATCGTTTCCTGGGTGGTGTTAGATTTGTATTTCGTTTATGTAAAATTGTTTCATTAATGAAGATTTACGCATTGTGGAGACTGTTGTCAATTATAAATCTACAATAGATTACTTCATTCATTTCTATGTCAACACGACTTTAGATCAAAAGAGTTCCTCGTGGAAGGTTGCACCATACAACGATCTAAAATAGGATATGGAGACAATATTCATCTACAATGATCTTGGTGTTGTTATCTTAGATTTTGATTTAAACAAAATTATTTTATATTTGTTAGTTTTTATTCTCAATCATGTAGTATGACTCTTATATTATGAATATACACCGTTGGTCCAAATTATTTGTTTGCCTTTTTTTATTTTTGATTAGGAGGATTTTAATCAAAGGCAAATAAATGATTGAGATGAAGTGAGTATATTTTAGAATAAATTATCAATTACTCCCTTATAAATTAAATTTTTTAAAACTTTAAATTATCAATTACTCCCTCATAAATTAATTTTTTTAAAACTTACTCTCTATTAAAATAAAGTTTAAAAATTACATCCAAATTATTGCTAAAGTTTAAAAATTGCTCCAAACCTCCAATTTTGTGTTTTTATGACCAGAATGACCCTAATTAATTTAATTCACCCTTCAACCACCAATTGTCACTGACCGCCGTCCGCCACTACCGATCACCACTATCACCGACCCTCACCATACCCCCGAACTCACCGTAGTCCAACTACCCATCCTTTAAACACTCAAATTATAACCTTCTAAACCGAGTACATTTTTATCCCATTTTTCAGAATTCTAAACCCTAAATTAATTTCTCCAATTCAAACTGTAATACTTCGTTGAACCAAAGACGTTATTCGAGTGGGGTTTTCTCTTGAAGAGGTTCATTGACATGCTTAAAATATGACTAGTACTAAAAGGACTGAAAGTACTACTCATATCAACAAAGTGCACTTTCTTTTCTCGTTGTCTATGCAAAAGAATTCCACAATTAAACGTGCTTGGCTGGGAGTGGTCTTAGGATGAGTGACCTCATGGGAAGGTTCCCAAGATGTGCATGAGTGAGGACAAAATGCGTTGGAAATGACCCGTGTTGATCTAAGGGCAATGTACACAACTCGACAAGCTGCCGTGACTCGTGAGTGACCTCTCTCGACCCTAGGTTTGGGGCGGGTTGTTACACAAACACCTCTCGCTCCTTCCTCTAACAAACTATATACACAATCTCTAATATTTAATCTTGCACCAAAAAATCTCTTGAAGGTTGGGATTTGGGAATAGTAATGCAATAAAGCGACAAATATTATTAAAAGCGAAAATTATTGGGACAAATTAGCAATGCAATATGGAGTTAAATTTTGGCGAGCTCGATGATGGAGTTTAGGTGGGAGATTGTGGTAGTTGGTGGTGGAGCCCAAGGTTGATTGGTTTAAATGGAGTTTGGATCATTTTCATTTCCTGAAAGAAATGAAGGGGTTTTTTTTTTATCTTACAAAATAATATAATACTACTATATTATACTTATCTTTTCAATGTCTTTTTCCTTTATTGTTTGCTACAAAATTTAGACCGTTAGATAAAATTTGGATCGTTGAGAAGAAATGGACAATTGTGTTGGAGTTAACGGAGAATTAAAAAAATTAGGGGCATTTGCATCATAAAAGCACAAAAATAGGGGTTTGGAGTAGTTTATAAACTTTAACAATAATATTTTTGTGTATTTTTTTTCTATTATAAAAAGGAGTAAGTTTTAAAAAATGTATTTTAAAAGGTTGTAAAATTTACTGTCCACAAGAGTGAAATATAGTGGTTAAAACTTGGGTGAAGGACTCAGTTCAAGCCTCACCAAAAGCAATCTTGTAAAGTGACATTCGAATAACTTACCTCATATATATTTGGTAGTAAAGATACCAGCTGCAGATTTCCTTGACATTAATTTTTTTTAAATCTATACAATATAGCTAAAATGCTTTTTAAATCATTTAATTTTATTCCATGTGGCATTTTCTCATTGGCTTAAGTTAAAGTATTTACTATTTGATTATAACTAATAATTGAATTATTAACCCACATTTCATTCAATTCTACCTATTTTTTACTAAAAGATGAGCACATATAAGATTTTTTTTAACTTAATTTAATTTAATCCGGCTTCAAATGAATATATCAACTTCAATTTGTTCCAACATTATTCGTTTTTGTCGTCTCTGTGAACAATGCCATTTTATTTGTTAGAAAGTTTACATTTCACCCAAAAAGATGTTGACCAAATTGAGGTATCTATCTATCTATCTATCTATCTATCTATCTATCTATTTATCTATCTATAATATAAAAGGTAGGATTAAAGAGTTTACATGACAATGAAAATTTCTTATAATTCGAAATCCTATGTGCCACTTTTACAAGTGAGTTCATTTTTATTCCTTTTTACAAAATACAAACATAAGAAATCTATATATGCTGTCCTCATAAATAAAAAATAAATAACAAAACTAAGAAATAATAACAAAAAATATTAAATGCTAAAATCAATGGATTAATGGGCTAATCTCTTCTTATTCTCCAACTAATATATGATACATCTCACAAGGCTAAGCCATACACATGATTAATAGTTTCAAACACAAAAAACAAACTTTTTTTTTCTCTCATAACTCCGGTGATCAATATATCCTATTTATTTAACCTATAATTCTTTTATTTAATGGGATGACCTTTTTATTTTCCCTCACCGTTATTATACTTTAATTTATGTTATTATAATAGTAACTTTTTGTGTTCCTTTCCATTCACAAAATCTTTTTTCTTCCCTCAAATAAATGGTTGGAATCAATTCGAGAATTGATTAGAAAAATACTCATATATAACTAATCATAACAATCCTAATTTTTATTTTATTCAAAAAGTTGGTAGGTAAAGTATATATATAGAACTAAACGAACTACTACGGTTTTTATCCTATTTTGTTTTGAATTAATAGTAGAATCTTATTTAGTTATTGTTTTTGTGGTTGTATTTTGCAGAGAGATGGCATGTTCACATTATCAATATCATTGCATGAAATTGAAAAATAATGGCTATCAATCTTCTTTACACTGTTCTTTTGATTTGTATACTATTTTATTTATGTCGTTTTTTTTAATTATTATGATATATGTGCAATATCAAATGGTAGTATATTTATGATAAGTGCTGACATTGTTACACTAACCCTTGGCATATTGATTGACAAACTTTGTAAATTGTACTTCCTCATAGTCTATATTTTCTTCCCTTTGTTTGTGGGCACGAAGATTAAAGCGAGGAATAAAATAAGGGTAAAAGAGTTGAGTGAGATTAAGGATATGAGACTCAAGAGAGGGATGAATAATTAGGAGTTAAATAATGAANNAAATAAGAGTAAAAGAGTTGAGTTGAGTTTGGTGATAGGAGATAAGATGAATAAAATAAGAGTAAAAGTTTCCAAAATAAAAAAGGGGAAGAAAACTCGAATAATCCGTTTAACGAAATAGGGAAGAAAATAGTGAATAGGAGGAAGTACTAAAATTTTTGTTTTTTTCTCTTTGGTACAAATAACTCACACACACCGTGAATTTTCAAGTGTACAAAAACTAGTTTAACTTTATACTCCTACGAGTATTTTACTTCTCCAAACTCATCAAGTAACCCGCCTTCTCTCTCTTTCTCGCCTCTACAACGGAAAAAAAAAAAACCCGACAATATTTCCATCCCAAGAACAGCAGGTCTGCAGTATCCACCATTGTTTTCATACAATTGAACTTGCAATTTTTCCATTAATTTCATTATTTTAATATATATACTTATTATTAATTTACGCATATTGTTTGTTTTGATCGATTTTATGTAATTTGGGTGATTTTCTAGGGTTTCTGAGTTATTGAAGTAGGCGAACAATCAAGAATTATCAACAATGGAGATTTCGGAAGAAGAGTTAAAGAAACAACTGGTAGATGCTGGAAATAAGCTACTTTCTCCTCCTTCGTCAGTTTCCGACCTACTTGAATCTCTTCATGTAAGCAAGCACATTCCTTTATTTTGTTTTTGTTTGTTTTTCGGCGAAATCCGCAGATTTTAATGTTTGCTTGATTTGTTCTTCAATGTGTTTAATCATTATTGTGTTCGACTTTGTTTCTGCTGTTTTTATGTTGCATGAGTTTGTTTACTTTTCGGAGGCGATTTTGGAAAACGTATACAATCAAATGGAACATACGGTAGGTAGCAACTTCTACTATGAAAATCTTCTTCTTTAGGCAGCAGAATTTTGTATAAAGGCGTCTGGAATTGCCTTGAGTTTCTTATGAGGCGTAATTATTGAATGTATGTGATGTTATTAATTGAGAAAGTGATGCCGTTTGTTGATTGAAAAATGCGAATCTAATAAGTTCGAAATTAAAAGCTTGAATTTTGCCCCAACCGAGGATTTGTAGTGCCTAGTTATTGTGAATTTGTTTTGGTTAAAAAGGCTGATCATTGCTACCTTCTGGTATCAGTTATGACCGTGAGTGATAATTTAGATGTTGTCAGTTGCGACTGTGACAGTGTTTTACAGTATTGTGTTTCAATTGATGTTCCTGGCTGTTGTACGTTGATGTTTGAATGTTATTAATATGGTCTGTTCTTCACTTCCGTGCTGTTTGAATGTTATTAATACGGTCTGTTCTTCACTTCCGTGCTGTTAGTTTGCAAGATTCTTATGCTCAACGCTTCTCTCATTCGTTTTATACGTTATTTTAATTTTAATACTTACATTTGAACATAATCTGTCTCATTTATCAAGAGGTGATAAATATCTCTTCGTCAGTCATGTCTGTAATAGATAGCTGTCGATTTGATTGTTTTTTCTTGATTGCTTATAGCTGGTGGAAAGCTTACTTTTGGTCGTGGAGCAGTCACCATCAGAGTCAATTAGGGAAGCACTCGCTTCGTCAACAAAAGCGTTGATCGCGGAAGAGCTTTTGAGACATTCCGACGATGATGTCAAAGTTGCTGTTGCTTCATGTATCAGTGAGATAACTAGGATTACAGCCCCAGAGGCACCTTATGCTGACGATGAGATGAAGGTTCTAGATGCCTCTGTTTTCTACTCAGCTCTCAATGCTTGATATAAGCTTATAAGTGTGATTGTTTAGTTCTTATACTCTTAACTTATGCTTATCAAACCATTCATAGCTTATGTATCGTTCACAGGAGATATTTCAATTGATTGTATCATGTCTTGAGAAGCTGGATGATAAATCAAGCAGGTCGTACATCAAGAGGATCTCTATACTTGAGACTTTGGCAAGAGTCCGATCATGTGTCGTGATGCTGGATCTTGAATGTGATGATTTAATTGTTGAAATGTTCAGGCATTTCCTTAGAACAATAAGGTACATAATATTTGGAGCTGATATCATCTCTTTCTCTCTCTATTTACAATACCATCTGGCTGCCTAACTGAGTGTACTAGTAAAGTATGTTTCATCATCTTGGTTGTATGACTTTCGGTTCTGATTTCTACACATTTTTGTTGTTTACGTGATAGTATCTGCATTCTACAACCAATGGTATTTTTTTGCTGTGTCTATGTAGCTACTTCCGGAGTTCCGGTATGAGATCCTAAGTTGCTTCCCTCTCACATCGATCATATTAATTTTAATTATTTCTGTTGTTTGCTTATATAGGGGAATGCACCTTTCCATAGGGGCTTCTATTGTCTTAGAGGTACTGTGTGTGTCCGAGTGGGACTACAGTTGTCGAATATACTTCAGAGACTCCTCATTTTGAGACTGTTCTAGTTGCCCAGAGTCCGTTTTGAATGGATATCTTAGATGAATTCCCGTTGTTATTCCATCTATCTTGTGTATATATCAGTTTTTATTGACCTCCAAATTTTTAATCTACATGTGAAGTGTATTCTGGTACATATCAGTTAATTGTTTTGGACTTTTGCACTTACAATTAATTTGGACCCCGTCTCTTTTGTTAATCTACTCTTGTATGTTTTGGTTGATAGAAGCTTAATTATGTGTTGGCATTCATATTCATATATACTCCTTTTCCATACCATTCATTTGTTTATCCTTTTTATTCTTTGTGAGGGGTTTAATCAAAGGTAAACAAATGATTGGGAAGGAGCGAGCACGTATTTATTTGTAGGATACTTGAGATGTATTTGTAAATTTGTTGTAGACGCTTGAAAACCGCCAGTTATCATGTCTTCGAATGGTTGACATTATTATTATTATACTGATGCTCTTTTCACTTTCAGGGATGATCACCATGATGTTGTGTTTTCTACAATGGAGACAATTATGACTCTTGTCTTCGAAGAAAGTGAGGCTATATCTGTAGATCTGCTTTCGTCTATTTTAAACATCCTCAAAAAAGAGAACAAGGTCTAGTATCTTATAAAGCTCTGAACATTTGCCATGTTTTAATCTCTTCCTTTACTGGCTTCTGTAATGTTTTTTTTCCTATTCAGGAAGTACTTCCTATTGCTCGTCTGCTCGGCGAGAAAGTGATTGTTAACTGTGCTAGCAAGGTTAAACCCTACTTGTTATCAGCTGTGAGATCTAGTGGTGCTTCTTTAGATGATTATAGTAAGGCCGTGGCAGATATTTGCCAAGCTGGAGATGAAGCTGTTGAGCTCAATGAGGATGTTGCAAAAAGAAATTCGGTACTTTACTGCACCACTTCTAGTGTTTGGCAAATATGTTTCTGTAGCAAGACTATTGCTGCAACCGTAGTTTTGTATTGTTTATTGCTTGGCTGATGCATCCATACGTTACTAATGCTCCATAGTTTATTAGTACAGTATATGCATATGCCTTCCTACAGATAAATAGTTATATTTCATTTCTTTTTTTTCTTTTCCCCTTCAGTGGTGGGATCATGATTGTGGATACGGAAGGAACTTGTTGTAGGTATCTTGGACAAGGTTTGTAGATAAGTTTTCAATATCTGGGTCCTTTCTTAATAAAAGGGGAGGCATGGCTGGTGTAGTATTTGATTGTCAACATCGTAACTCATGGGGTGCCTCACCAAACTAAGCTACGAATAGATGAAGGCAATCTCTTAATTTTGATGGTAATATTGTCAGCCAAAGTAATGTACTCATACATGTTAGTCGTAAATTTGTTTCCAAATTAATGGAAGCAACTAACAAGGTAATCTTTTTGCCAGTGTTTTGTGTGAGCTATCCATCTTTCTCCATGTGGAGTCCAATACTATGCAATCTTTTTAATATAAAGATTAAAAACACTGGAGAAAGGACACATTTTCTCACTATTCATTTCTAATTCAGAAGGAGTTTGCTTAACTATGTATTGTTCCACTTCATCTTTTAGGTCACGACTTCAACTCGACGGTATATCATATACCGTTAAATAGAAGTAAAGCCCATATACGACGGATAGAGTCTTATAACTATACCCTATTTGCTTGCTTACGTGAACATAATTTCTTTATAAATGATTCAGAATGGTTAATTCTTCAAAACAGAAGTAAGTCTTTACAACAAATAGAAAGCTCCACGGGGTGTCGGGGTCCATATTCTAGGAGCCCAAACTATTTTATAAGAAAAGATTAATGATAGAACTATATATTCCATGAAAGTAGTATGCTGTAGCATAGGATCATCATTGAAACACTTCGAATGTAGATTGCACCATTTTGTCTTATAGCTATGTGAATTTTTTTAATGTGACGTTTATGTACTTCCAGTAAAGCTAGTCTGTGATATTGTCCCTGGGATATGTCAATTGAGATTCCATGTAAATATTTAACTACGAGTTCTTTGGCTGGTGTTACCATGACATTGTGCCAATTCTTTATTTTGTTTTATGCAGTTTATATTTGGTACCCTTGACATATTGCTTAAAGCCTGATTCATTTACATCTCTCTCTAATCAGGGTGATGAGACTAATTTGGTCAAAGCACCTTCAGAAAAGGCAGTTGAGGTAAGGTTCCACTGTCTAGTCCATTTATTTATTTTCTGAAGAATGTTGCTTGTATAGAAAATTTGAGGCAACTGTCCATGCTTCTCAGGTAGCAATTGGAACAATGGAAGATGCGCCTCCTTCTGAAGAAGTTGGCCCAAGCACTGTTGGGTCCCCTACCCCTACGCCTGTTATGAGTAATGGTATCCTGAAGAAGAGTAGTGAAGACACTCCTGCAACTACTGACAACTCCAAGGAAGCAGATAATAGTACTCAGGATGATAAAGCAGAGCCAAGCAAGGCTAAAGTTGAAAGTGTAGCTGATGAGGAAGCTCCAAAGTCTAAGCCACAAAACTCGAACATGCAAAAAGGGGGAAAATCAAATTCTACTAAGAGCTCAGAATCGCTTGAACCTATTTTGTCTGATAGAAAAAGTGAAGTCATTGATACACATGAACATGAAAAAAATGA
>LHUT01001787.1:3619-20360 GCA_001412135.1 Silene latifolia subsp. alba
CAAATATAACCAAGGCCCATATTACTGTCGCATAACCGGACTAGTAGGAGAAAATTGGAAGAATGTTGACGCAACAAAAGTTAATTGGCATATTGAAAGTAGAATAAAATATGGATTACTTTCCCTACAAGAAGTCAAGCACTCCTACCAACAAGAAGATAAAACAATGCCAGCTAAGAGATAAGTTTTATGTTTGTTGCTTATCATGACCGAACAAATCAATCCAGCTACAATTTCTAAGTGGACTGGAGATCAAATAGTGGTATGGGCAGCAACTATTAAAGGAGAAGAAGCATTAACAATACAGAGGACGTGATTCACAACTATACCGGGACAAATACAAATACCGTCAAACATACACATAATACCAGAAATTCTATACTCTTATACACCGTTTCAAATCTATTATCCCAGTTCCAAATTAAACCGCACAAATAAATCGTCCCAGTTCCATATAAGCGCATAAGATCCAATAATTTACGACAAAGTCGAAATTCATCATAGTCAACATCCAAATAGGCCCTGAGGGTACCAATATTAAATAAGTTTTCTTCTCTCTTTTTATTTCATCTTTTATTTATTTTTACTGTTTTATTATATTATTTGTATAATTTGTATATAAATTATTTTAGTTAACTCACACTGTAAATAGTTTGTATAAAATTATTTTTAACATTTTTTTAGTTAGGTTTCGTCAAATATATAATATTACAAATAAATAGTAGAGGCCGCCAGTTTAAAGATTAGTGTACTTTTTTCCTTCACTAATGTTTTTACGTTATTGTATAGTATAATATTGATATCCATATCTTAGAATATTCTAGAGTGTATTACGTTATGGAAACTCTACTCTATTGTATGTGTATATACACCCCTCTATATTGGAATAATATACAGTTTTGCCTCCGTTACTTTCTCTCTAACTTCTCTCTACAACTCTCTCATCTGTTTATTTCACAACAAAAACGAGATTGTTAGTTTTGTAATTAAAGATTTAAGTAGATGGTTAAAGGCGAGAATGAGGTTTGTGCTGGTAGCAAAAGCGATGTTGCATTAAGATCTGTCTAAAGAAACATGAATTCGAAAAATCAATCGAAAATACCTGAATTGATAACCGATTGAACACCCACTATAAGTAACCTAAATGGTACCCGGAACCTGACTCAATCCGAATAGAATCGAAACCAAATTGAATTAAATAACAACCGAATGATACCTCAACCAAAATATATCTGAACCGAACTGATAAGAACCGAATCGATTACCTGAACTAGAAAGTATTTATTTTCTCATAAAAAATACATATTTTAGGTGTTTTTTCATTGATTTTTTTATTTTTTTAATGTATTATGATTTATTACATTCAAATTGGAAAGTATAAGATATATTTAAAACAATTTTTTTTTTTTTATCGTTAACTCAAGAAAATCATGACCTGAAATAGAACTAAACTGAAAATAACTTGACTTAACCGTAACTGATTCAGAATAATACATAATAAAAGTTGCTAACTGAAATGAAGCCGGTTAAAATCGGACTAGAGCCGAAACTAAGGTCAACTCGAGTTAAATCGAACCGATTTAATTCGATCGGAAACCGAACCGAATGACCCATATAAACAGCCATTATCTACTCCGTTTTGCGAAAGAAGCTGAACTAAGTTACTAACCATGGCGGCAATGCTCTCTCTCTCATCTCTCTCACGTTTGCCATCCTTGTACACTTCCTCGCCGCAGCCTCCACCTTCTCGCCGGCGCTCTTCTGTATTAATCGCCTCTTCAAGTAATTCTAATTCCCTTCCATCTCTGATTCTCTACACTATCTTCATTTCGAATATTATTTTAATTGAGTGTTGTTAACAGGTTCTAAGGATGCAGTTTCAAGAGAGTCGTCTAACAAAGAGTTCTTCGAGCGTTACGGTCTTAACCCTAATGACTTTCTTCCTCAATCACCTTCTAAGGTTCTGCTCTCTTTTCAACTTCTCTTTTTATTCATTATATGCATTTCAATCAGGCTGCTGCTATTCATTGTCTTGTCCTATTCACAATTAATGCGCCCAATATCGTCTCAAAATGCACCATCTTGTGCTCTGATATGTTCGGCATACTCGCTAAAAGATTATGATGTAATTTATTTAGAGAAAGAGGAGAAAGGAGAATGGAAAGGAAGTAGGAAGAGAGAAACAGGTAGTTGAAGAGGAACCAAAGCCGCCTCGTACCACACATAAGTTACTTCAGGTACATTATCTTTCTTTTTATAGCTTGCATTTCCTACTTTTCATCACTCATAGGTGGTGGTCATTTGTACTTTGCCAAATTGACTCCGCAAGAGCTGCTAGTGTTTGGGCGTTTTTCTGCTCTTACTTGTGTGGTGAACTCCTGTTTTTTCTTGTTTGAACTTCCAAGGTTTTGGAGGGATGTAGGAAACCTTATCTAGTTATCCTCCATACCTCCGATTCAGTTTAGGTGCTACTTATATGTATTTTGCTACTAATTTATATTGACCAAGACGCTTTATGGAAAGTGCTTAGAAAATTTCCTTGACCCCTTTGGAGTTTAGACATGTGGAGGCAAAAAGGATGCGACCTCTTAAAGTAGTGTCAAACTTTATTACCCATCATCACTCCATCAACCTTACATGTGTTTTCACGGATGAGGAGATTTACTCTTGTTTTAATACAGAAGGAGGGAAAGGGAGGAGAAGTGGAGTAATTAAGTTTTCCTTCCAAATCTTTCCCTTGTTAAAGAACGATTTTTTAAAATAATGCNNAATGGTGTTCACGTAGGCTCGGGATTTTTAAACCTGAAACACGGACTAAACACGCCGTTGCTAATGGCGTGTTTGGTGTAACTCTGTAAAGGGAAAAGAGAGATTATTTTTGACGTAAACACACGCCATTGAGAATGGCGTTTCTATAGGGGTAGACACGCCGTTGTAAATGGCGTATCTTTGTAGCAGTGAAATAACAACACAAGTTCACTTGTCCCAACAATGGTGTCCTTAATGAAGAAGTCAACTGGTTTGGACAATTATTTCCAAAGCAAAATTATCCATCTCCTCAAACCAATACCCCATAATCTCCTAGATAATCCTAAACGATTCCAGCCACAACCATCCACGCGTTTGCCGCCTCGACGATTTCGCCACCGCAAATCCTCAATCGCACCAACACTGGCTAACCGGTGCCAAATTCTTCTTCCCTACCAATTCCCCAATAGTAACCCTAATTTCCCCTGCCAAGTAGCGAGTGATAGGAGTGGTGGCATCGGAGAGACGAGTCACAACACACCGGAGGACAGCAAGGAGGTGCGTTAAGGTCGGCAACACATAGATCGTCCCACAAATCGATTTAATCATGGTGGAGATGGAATTAATAAATGATTTGATTGTCCATTAGAGTATACCAGTCCAAGTCTCTAAGTAGCAGAAACTTGAGGTTGTGGATGGTGGTCAAATCACCGGGTGGGTAGAGAAGTAGCATCGATGGCGGCGGCTAATAGTTGATCGGTAGCTGCTTGTTGGTGGTTTGCTCACAGCGGTTTATGGTGATTTTGCGACAACGGTGATTGATTTGATAGTTTACAGGGGATTGAAGGTGGAATGGTAGGGAAAATGAAATGACGAAGGTTTATTGGGCTTTGCAAATTTGACCATCCAAACACCAAAGACACGCCATTCCTAATGGCGTGTCTGTCCCTTGTCCCTTGTTTTTGGATCGTGATCTTACAAGCCTACGTGGACACCATTTTGACAAATATTTTCAAAACGACCCAAAACGATAAATATTTTGTTTTTGAGCATTATTTTAAACAATCGTTCCTTGTTAAAGGACTTTAAATTGCACCCTCCCTAAAATATTGGCCGTTATTGTTGAGTGATACGACTAGTACATGGCCAATTTTTTTGATTCCATGTGGATGACCCTAGAGCGTTGTATAACCAGTAACCAGCAAAAAAAGCTTTGATAAACCACTGCATCACATCATAGTATCATATTTCACAATTGTGACCATGATCATGACCAATGCCGCAATTTCATACTCAGTCGAATCTGTTAATGAATTGAATGATTTCGAAGAAAATTGCTCCTCGATTTGGACGGATTCATCAATTTTGAAGGATCAAATCCCTACTGGTTGCTGAGTTTAATGGTCTGTTTTGACATATGTGGGTAATTTTAGATATCTGTTTCCATCTCCAGTAGAGCTAAGGGCTGATTTCCATTTCCAATAGAGCAAAATGATTCATTACCCGCTGCGCTTCTTTTTATTAAGAAGTACAGTAAAAGTTATTCGATGTAGTTTTCAGCGCAATTTTCATTTTGGGTCATTCAAAAACAACCTCTTTGCGTTGCAAATTCCAAGGGCTAGACTGCCCACATTCGACCCTCCCTTTCATCGTAATTTGCGGGAGCCCTTGAGGCACTGGAGTAGTGTTATACTGTTATTGTTCGGTAGTTTGAATATCTCCAAACAGAGACACAGTAAAGAAATATGTTGCCTCTGGTAGGTGTTGGCTGGGATAGCTAAAAGGAAGAAGCTATTGTCACCTGTGGGCATGGATGTGCGTCCAATGATGGAGGTTGTCAAGGGATCTGCATTTGATATTTTGCAGGTACATTCCAGTGAGGCAGAAACTTTTTTTTTTTTTTTTTTTAAATTTTTTTATATATATTGGTAATCTTTTGAGAATGCTTTATAAGTATGCGTGGAAATGTTTCTGGCACCAGTAAAAAATGATTAATTTTGCGCTATGCTGACATGAATTTGGCGTAGAAGATGGTTAGATCATCTCTTTAACCGATGCATTATAAGTGAACAATGGTTATGCTGTTTGATTGCCATGAAACAATATTACATCTCTTAACATCCACGAATAAAAAAATACTCTTTTGTATGTTTCTCGGTTGAGGGGCCACTCACTAAAAATAAGAGCATCCGCAAAGTTATATAGTCTATCTTTTTGGTTCTTAATTTCAACTCCACTCCACCCAGATAAGCAATAGTAAAATGTATCATAAAATCACGATGAAATGAATTGTGTTGGTTGTATACTTGTATGTACTTCCTCTTCTCTATACGACTCCACTCATGACTTGGGTAATCCTTTTCCCCAAATGAAAGGCGGGAAATAGAAAATAATTTTCTAGTAAAGACTAAAGAGGAGAACTATCTTATCTCACTTGGTACCTACACTAAAATTAGCACATGGTGCTAGCAAAACCTGTCATGCTTTTGACATTTTACACTTACACTCACACATCAGTGCATCACACAAAAGGACACATGATAATATGTGATATGTTGCATATATGTGGGTTTGAGTTAATGCTTATAATAAACTTGGATTTGAGATGAGGTAATGCGTAGTCCTAGTGAATGAACTAGTCCAGTGATAGGTGTGGCCCGGTTATGCTATAGAGACTAAACAGTATTTGGGTTATAGACTTCTACCAAGTAGGGTAGTTGTTTTATGGTGCTCCGTTCTGGATTAAATCTCCTAATAAGTATATGTGAGGACAACTTTTTTTTTTTTTTTTTAAATATATGCTTTATCCATTCGTCCTCCATGAAGAACAAAACTAACAAGGGATGGATATACAGTGGCAAGAAATATAAAATTTGGAGGGAAACTCAATTGATCACTAGAATGAGGAAGTTTTTAAACAAAAGTTATTTTAGGTAGGAAATTTGGGTCAAAAGTGTCACAAAAGTTAAGATTTAAAAGAACAAAACACATTTTATTGGGGAAGAGTTTGAAAATGTGGTATATATATTTGGTAGATGTTGTCAATTTTCCCTAATACAGTAGCACTTGTTTTTTTCTCCTAGAAGGTGGTTTCTGGCACATGATCTCTATGACATGTAGTTTCTCACCTTTCGGTTTCACGAGGCTTTTGTCTTCTTTTTCCTTTGTTATTGGTCTTCGGGAGTTTTTGAAACATACTTGTAATTTGAGGATGCCGAGGAGATTGAGGAAATGTGCCTTCACGAGTCTAATTGGCATTTGTGTATATATATGGTCGTTTTCATTGTGGATTCTTTCTTCGGTGCCAGTTATTTCCTAGCTGGAAATTTACACCCGGCTAACCATAGGTATTTTTTTTCATGAGACAGCCGGATTTGCAAGAGCTTCTAAGAGGCTTGATGAGAGTTACTGAGTGTAATTTTGTTAAAAGACAACATCCTTATTGTCTTACATGTCATCTGGCAGAAAATCCTACTGGTGTGTTTATAGGCTAGACAAAAAGACAGTCCTCAATCAGCCTCTGTTGACAAAGAGAGAACATTTTTGTTAGATTGGGGTTCGTTGAAGGCATAATATGATAGGAATTGGGAGTTATTCCAACACATATTTACCCTATTGGGTAGTGGTTTTGACAATTTTCTTGGATCATGTTCATAAAGCTTAGTCAAATTGGGTATCCGTTCTCATTAGCTCTCGAAATTGATCTCACATTCAGTCTGTCTATGTTTCGGCACCTTATCACAGTAACTTTGAAGATAGGTATTTGGGAGGAGCTTTGGGCAGAGACTTGAGAGTACATTGCTTCAGTTTCGTCCCAATTTTTTTTTTTCCTAGCTTCTTGAATAATCTTTGCCATTGATTTTACCTTTTACCTTTTTCATTTCTTCTTCTCCTTTGATTGTCTTTTTCCTTTCCTCTGTTTCCCCTTTTATTGTGTGTGTATGTAACCTTTTGGGGACAAGAGGGAGGTGTGGGGGTTAGAAACTGTACTTCACAAGCATAACACATTTGCTCTTGATTTTGTTTTCTGTTTTTCACAGCTAGT
This sequence comes from Silene latifolia subsp. alba, assembly GCA_001412135.1. Lineage (NCBI taxonomy): Eukaryota > Viridiplantae > Streptophyta > Magnoliopsida > Caryophyllales > Caryophyllaceae > Silene > Silene latifolia. Next base: position 10,413 of record LHUT01001787.1, read on the forward strand.
AATTTACTCTCTCCATTGGGTTGAATTTGCTACATTTGCCTTATTGATCTATTTGCCAATTTGCTACTTTTTCATTTATAGATAGAAACTCTCTTTGAAAGGACAAAAATACCCTTGCAACAGCACCTGGTTCCATTATATTCACTTCATCCACTTGCCAAGATGAGGCAACTTGCCATTTTTACCCTTGCTACTTTCTATTTTTCTCTCGAAAACTGTCATATTCAAGCATAGTGATTCCAACCAAATGGAGGAATTATCGTTTACTATAGTGGTAAGTAGTACATGTTACATCTTCTGCATATTAATCAGACACATGTCCCTATTATTCTCTTGCAGGCAGCTGGTGGTTGTCCTGCATCTTTAAGACCTGGTCGTTGGTTAGACCTCTTCAGTGGTACAGGTTCAGTTGGCATTGAAGCATTAAGCCGTGGTTGTTCGGAGGTATCCCACTCAATTGTTCAGCTTCTTTCTCCTTATAAGCAAATGTACTTTTTGCCACCCATTAAATGCATGTTATACACTGCTTTCTTTGTTCCATTTTAAATACACTACTGCCTAGTACCCCTCTTTATAAATCAAATTAATGACTCTCCATTAAAGTATATTGTTGATTGATTCCATGCGTCAAATTGTTTAAGCCTTGAATAAGAAGCGTGTCATGATATTTGATCTCTTTTGAGTTCTTAATGGGTCAAGATGCCTATGAGACAAAGCTGATTGGAATTTAACATGTACCTCCTGTTTTTGTTTTGAATAAAATTTAATATAGCGGTCATAAGATTATTAGATCAGTGGCCTTAGTAAATCAAAAATAAGATACTGACCAAATGTTTTCTAAGAGGCTGTTTTAAACATGCAACGAGTCTTAATCCCGTGCGAATTGCACGGGTATGCTATTTTAGACATTATTTTAAGAAAGTCTAGAAAAATGATAAAATTTTAGAGAAGAAATAATAAATACTCCCTCCTAGCCTGAGTGTTGGTTGCTTTTCTTTTGGACACCAAAATTAAGGAAATGAATTTGGACCACACAAAATACCCTACCCCACATAGAATTGATTTTGGACCACACAAAACTTATCAGAAAAGGAAAGAGGAACCAACACCCGACTAGCATAAATATGGAAAGAGGAACCAACACTCAGACTAGGAGGGAGTATGATTTACTTTGAAAATATATATTATGTATTTTTATTAAAAAATGGTAACAAAGCGCCAAAAACTATTATGACCCATATCCTGAACTACTCATGACCCGTATATAATTATAAACCAATCCGCATTTACCCTGCCCATATCAAATAATAAATACAAAATGCTTGTAATTAACATTTGATTACCCCTCATATATCTATCATTCAACCGAAACAATTAACTGTAATCCATTCCCCCTCAGAAAAATGTTTAGGCAGCTAGTTGTTGCTTCTTTCACTGATTCAATCTCCACCTCAAACCAAATTAATAATTCAGTCTAATTCGAATTTAGTAAAATTAAATTCTTGTATTCGATTATTTTCTTAAAAATAGTATGTAGTATCATTTTTAATTTTATCAATTTTAATTTTATTTTATTTTAACGGGTCAACCAAATTTGTAAACACAAAAAAAAAAATTGATGCAAAGACGACATTGACTATTTATTAATTCATTCTTATACAAATTTGTTATTATATACTATTATATTAAATGCATATATGATCATACATTAAAAGATTAATTAATACTTATTAATTCATCCTTAACACTAGTACCAGCAATCAAGTTTTATTAGTGTTATAGTAATGCACTAAACGATAGTAGACGGTAATAAAAGTTTAAATGCAAAGAAAATGTTGTTCATTAGAAATTCCTACTTTTAAGGTGAGGCTGCCAAATCAGATTTGTGGTTGGTGCTTTAATAAATAAGGATGGTGGATTTGTTTTTGCTTAATGTAAGTAGTATTAATATATCTGCAGTCAATCTTACAAATGCACAGGTACATTTTGTTGAGATGGATCCATGGGTGGTTTCAAATATTCTGCAGCCAAATTTACAATGGACAGGCTTCCTAGATGCATCAGTGATACATACTGTTCGTGTTGAGAACTTTCTGGGACGCGCACAGAAGTTTCTAGGTGTGAAACATTTGACTTCTTTTTTGTCCAGCTTTGCTCTATTTATGCATGGATCTCTGTGCTTGACTCGCTAAAAACGTCGCAATTAAAAGGGTCAAATTAACAATTTATAAGCCACACTAAGTATTAATTAACTATGACAAGTAAAGTAGTAAGAAGGGGATCATACCCAAGAGAAGGGGAGTTTTGCAATCAGTTTCCAAGAGAGTAATTAAAACAATTGTGCAAGTAACAAGAACAACATATAAAAAGGGGCGAGTTTGGTTTGGTTTCAAGGACAAACAAAATGAAATCAAAAGCAATAGGAAGCAATCAAGCAAGTAATTGATGGAATTATCAAATATAAGAAGAAACTTAACCCAACCCAATTGGTGAGACACTTTAGTTGATCCTAGACACAATCAATCCCTTAATCATATATTATTGCCCTATTATTGAGATAAATCTCTTAATCCCCTTAATAAAAGTCAATAGCAAGGAAATCATACTTAACTATTAACCCAACTTGCTAATCCCTCTAGTAGAAATCACATACATAGAGTAAACCAACAAGAAGATGAAGCAATAGGGACTTAATAGAGGTGATTAAACACAATGAACACATTAATGAATAATCACAAGTTAACCTCTTACTTGATGATTAAGCCAAGAAGNAAAGACTAATACAATTAGGAAATAATGATAAACAAATCTCACGGAATAAACTAAACCAACTTAGCTAAGGAAATAAAAGTGACGTGATAAACCCACTCACTTTATTAAAATAAGGAAACCAAAGAAAAAGTCAAAGGCTTAGAAACAAGCCAATAAGATCAATTCTCACGTAGGAAAAACACGCATGCATAAACGCCATATTCCAGGATCCCATGCGACCCGCAGACATGTCGCCCGTCTTGCAGCTATTTGTTTTCTTATTCCTTTTCTTCCTTAGTCTAATTTATCTCATCGTAATCAAACTTCGACCTACGTAATGCGACATACGAGTCACATTCTAACAAAAACAAAACTGTAAATCGTTGTTATTAGTTTCTTGACAAAAAAATTTGAGAAAAAATTATAAATTGAAATCATAAGCTTTGTTGTATAAAAATATTTTCATTAAAATAAATTTCGACTCATTACTCAATTTTTTGATTAATTTCAGTTCCAACTTTTTTTTGTCAAACAAAAAAATGTGAATAATTATAAGCTACCTATTTTATACAAGATTTTATAAATATTAAAAACTCTATATACCGTGCATGTATCGCATGGGGTCTAAACTAGTTGTAAAATATTTGATTGCACATAGTATCAAACTTATACGGTGATTTGCTATATTGTCCAGTAATCATGTATCGATGTTATTGCTGACAATTTAAACATTTGGCCATCTTGAAAAAATACCGTCTCTCAGAACACTTACTGTTTATATTATGTGAAATTAGGAACTATTGTGCCTCCTCTACCTCCGGGAAAAGACTCGAAATCTGGATTTTCTTCGGTCTCACCAAAACTGGGGTTGGGTCTATGCATCTGTGGATTGGTGATGATAGTTATAATTGGTTGGTGTCGATTTCGAAGGAACAGAAATGAGCAAGCTACATCAACAATTAGCCCAAACACAATAACTACGACTTCAACTGAAATCACGGGTCTCGATCAGGTCACAATTGAGTCATACCCGGTGGTGATGATTGGCAAGAGCGGTCGGCTTATCAAACCCGACAACAACACTTGCCCGATTTGCCTTTCCGATTATCAACCTTTAGAGACTTTGAAAATTCTGCCAGAGTGTCTTCACCGATTCCATGTCGATTGCATCGATCAGTGGCTTAGCTCTAAAGGCGTTTGTCCCATTTGTCGAAATTCTCCTCCTCGCACTTCCTTACATCATTGAGTAATTTTGGATTTTTCGTGTTTGTATCGGCTAACAGTAGTTTAGCAAAGCTGTATATTGTAAGGTATACGATGATCAGTCAACTAATCGAGAATTTACTCCTATAATCTTCATAGTAACAGTTGAATGTGCCTTTTTTGCTTTAATTTAAGTGATTATATACGCGGATTCAGTCCATTGTCAGGAAATGTTCGCTTAACCGAATCAATTCTTACCGTCATCATCAAAATTGTCCTTATCGCTCCCTTTATACCAAAAAAAATGCTGAAGGCTCAAACTAGCTATGATTACAAGTAGAAAAATACTTCCTCCATCCAGAGTGCAACCACCAATTCCATGCTGATTGTATCGATTAATGGCTTCGTTCTAAAGGCGTTTGTCCCTTTTGTAGGGCTTCCCCCTACACGCCTAAAACATCGCAATTAAAAGCGGCCAAATTAACAATTTATACCTTACTAAATACCTACTAATTAAACTAAAGTAGAAAAATGGTAAGCAAGGGTCGAACCCAAAGGAAGGGGGGTTTTGTATTCGGTTTTCAATTATGTAATTAGAACAACTGCAATTAATTAACAAAACAAGAATGTAAAAAGGGGGGGTTTTGGTTTGGTTCAAATGACCAACAAAATGAAATCAAAGGCAATAGAAGGCAGGCAAGCAAGTAATTGATAGAAATTATCAAGTTTTGGGAAGAACTTAACCCAACTCAATTGGTGAGACACTTTAGTTAATCATTGACACAATCAATCCCTTAATCATATATTGTTACCCTATTATTGGGATAAATTCCTTAATCCTCTTAATAGAAGTCAATAACAAGGAAATCACACTTAACCAATTACCCAACTTGTTAATCCCTCTAGTAGGGGTGATTAAATACAATGAACACAATTAATGAGTAATCACAAATTAATTTCTTACTTGATGATTTGGCGAAGAAGAAATCACATTCATTAGCCTAATAACAAGGGGTTGTAAGATGAGATTACAAGGAAACCGCACTTAGTAATCCCAACAACATGTAAATTAAGGAACTTGATTTAATTAAGCAACAAGGAAATCACACTTAATTACTTTATTTAATCCAACTAGATTTCCAAAATTAAACAACTAAACACAAGAGATTAACAACAGTAATAATAATTAGGGAAAGATTAGAGTGTCTTACAACCAAAGATTACACCTTTTGAGTTGGATTAAGAAGGGAGATTAGTTCTCCATAGTAGATCTAATTACCCAATAAAAGATGATAATTTTCAAATTACAACTTGATTAACAAAATAAAGCATAAGATGATGAAAACCTAATGGTATTCAAATATATATAGTCCTGAACATAAGGGGGATTAATGGGATTTAACTTTTAAGTTGGTAAGAGCCCGTAATCAAAACGTCCCTTTTCCAGAAATGGCGCATGGTGTGCCTTTTGGCTTCAATTTCTTCTTTACTCCTTTCCTTGGATGGCTTTTTCATTTACCTTTTGTAGCTTGTTCCTTAGCCTTCCTTGGGACATGATTGGACTCCATACACTATTTGAAACCTCATCAAATCCTTGTTATGATCTTGACACTCGGGATTGATAGAAATGATGTAAAATCACATGAAACCGCTCCCAAAATGTCGCTTATTGTACTCAAAACATGATAAAAAGATGGTAATATTATGAGCTTATCAGTGCTAGTGTTTTTCTGGTTTGTGAAAATGCTTGAATAAGTTCGAAAAGCTTTTTGATGGATTTGACATGCAATGATTTTATCCTAATTATTGGTGCTGCAGGTACTGATGCTTCTTTTGATTACGTTAGTGTCACACCTCCATATATGGAAGTGGACTATGCGTTGCTTATGGATCAGTTATCAGGCTCATCTTTGGTGGGGGAAGATACCTTTATTGTAAGTTGTCCAACATTTTCTTTTTGCTATTACTTTCACCCTTCAACTTGAGTCGATACTTGGTAGTGTTTTGCTGATTGTGCCTTTTTTTTGTTTTTTTTTTTTATTGGTTTAGGTTGTTGAATATCCTTTGGGAACAAACATGCTGGATTCTTGTGGATGTCTTTTGAAGGTTTGGACATGACAATTTCTCCATTATAGTTGTTTCTAGGGTGAAGATATTAATGATTCCCAGACCTGGTTAAGATGTTCAGCGCGCTGTAAAACTTTAAAAACGATCTTTTTATAGGGTTTTGTGTATGAGTAATTGAGTATACAGCGGTATTAAATAGACTAAAAAATGGAACTGAATTAGCCAAGAAAGCTTGCAGCCACAAGATCACAAAGGAACAAGAAAGAAACAATACTTCAAGGAAAAAAGAACGAGAAAACGATAAAGTTTTATCAATGCTTAACTTTAAATGTGTATATTTGGATGCATTACTCTCATAGCAATCATATGTTCAAACACCGAGATTGATGTGTACATTTTTACCAGATCACTGACCGTCGCTTTGGTCGAACAAATTTAGCAATATATGGGCCGAAGTGGGCAGTGAAGAGAAGGAAGTAAATAGCACGGGCGGTGCTGTCAAAACAATTAGCTGATTTGAAAGCGACAGGGCTGCTTCTGGGCTAATCAGTGTACCATGTAATGTATTTTACTCTGCATCAGTCTGCTATTTATATAAGCTGCAGATGTGGACAACTTACAATTTATACTAACAAAAGAAGAGTGCCAAGTGGACCCGATAGAACTCACAACAGGTAGTAGTCTCCTCGTGCAATTTAATTCTTTCTTACACCCAATGTCTAGGAGTAGTTACATTCAGGTCTATTATAGATCAAATGGTTTTCCACTAGAAATCTGCAAATGTCTTTTACTATCTGAGTTGTTTCTTGGTCAGACCGTAAGGTGTTTTATTACTGAATGTTACTCTTGCTGCTTGTTTGGGTGGAGGGTTTTAGAGGGAAAGGGAGTGGAGGAATCCATTTTCCCTTCTCCAAGGCAAATTATAATCCCTCCAATATAGGAAAGATTTGGAGGGAAGTAACAGCCATTCGATGCAACTATCAATGCAATTTTCGTTATCGGGAAGGCTGCATAAATCTGAAATTCCCCCCCTTATCCCATCATTATTAGGAGCCCTTGAGGTACTGTGGTGTTGTATGATGTTGTAAAGCAACTATTTTGGGCTTTTCTGCTGTGAGATTGTTGGAATAGAAATCGTTATTTAATGGTTAGGTTTGTTCACCATTGAAGAATATTATGTTCATCTTCTGTCTATGCATGAACTAATGCAACACCATCCAGTTGCTTTGGTTGGGAAACATTATACAGTTCTTGGCATGTATTATTTGTTATTGGGACTCGTTAAAATGTTGTTTAGTGATGCTGGGAGCACACACTAATGGTAACTTCTCTTCAGTAAAAGCCATTCCTTTTCCTTCGAGAAGTAGTAATTTTTTTTATGGAGGTAAAAGCTTTTTCAAGTTTTGAATGTCTCTCCTATTTTAATAACTGGAGTAAAACCAAGCCTCTGACTGAATCACTTTGTTAGTCGAGGACAGGATTTATCCTTGTTTGATAACAGGAATAACATATATGATATGATACCCTGTTTTTCCTTGCTAGTGTTTCTAAGTGTTTTCGAGGTCCCTTAGGCCTTAACTTAGAATGAAAGCAATACCGTTATCCTTTTTTTGGTAATTATGTATGATTATTTGGAAAAACCTATATGATTCTAACTGTAAATGTGTTTGTTCCTTCTTATCAGGCATGTAATTCCAATGCCTAAAATCCTGCCGAAGCAATTGCGTTTAGGACCGCCACAATGATGCAAGATTAACTGCTTTATTGCTGTAGTCAGGCAAATATGACACTACCAGTTTGGGTTGGGTTTATTTCAGTTGTGCTATTATTGTTATTTCTGGTACATGTCAGGGATTATTTAGGTCAGTGATTACAGGTTTTTTCCGTCATGACTATTAGTGTTTTTTTTTGTTCAACATATAAGCTTAGGTGCTATTTTTTATATTCTAAAATCTAAATCATGTCGAGTCAAATTGGATTGATGGTTATGATCATACTCTGAATGCTCAAAAGAGAAGGGGAATTGAGTGACAGGATTGCCTGACTTATATTGTAGTGTTCCCGAGCGTTAGGTTATAGTTATATCTGTTCAAAGTACTAGTATTTTCTTGTTGATGACTTGATTTTGGTGTAACCATACATCATCTATATAAGTGTTGTGTGTAAGAGATGTATTCTGAAGTTAACTTAATGAAGCCGGTTGCATCTCCGCAAGTGTTGTAACAGCCTATTGCTTTCATGCTCGCAAATCACGTCAAAACTCACAAGTTTTGGCTTTCTTCTGTAGAGTTTCTCCTGTATGTGGGGGAGATGCCGTTGTTTCAAGTGTCAAGCAGATTGCTTTTGGTGTTAGTTTTTGTGTGTATTTCAGCTGGGCTGTATAGTACGATCTGTGGAGTGACTCTTGTCTTGGCTAGTTTTCTGGTAGTCCAATCCTCACGACCAGGTTCTTTTTCACCAATCAGATCACGTGAAAACTTCTGTTTCAACCCCTCTCCTTTCAGTTAGCCTAAGCTACGTTTGTTTAACCCCATAATCCTAAAGTAGAGTCAGCTCCTAGTTCCTATCTTGTGAGTCGAGCATTTAACTTCCTTTCACTTCGCCCTCATGCTGGTCAAGCTCTTTCTTGTTCTTATTATCCAATTGGAATACCGTGTTCATAGAAAAGCTAGGGGTAAGATTATCGGTTAGATTTACCAAAGTCTTAAAATTATCAGCTTTCCATTAACTTTATTATTTTTATATTACTCAGACCTACCTCAGACTCCATACTTTATCAGTCAGATTCATCTCAACTCTACTTTTTCATTTCACTTTTTTTTTACAAACTAAAAAGAACATAACAAAATGAAATGACAGATGAGATCCACTCATTGGATAATTTCCTTTGAATGTGAGGTCAAGATTTACCCAAAGTCTTAGGTTGAGTATTGGAATTCCAAGAAGACTTTGTTAAGACTTTAGTAGATTATTGATAGTCTTGTCTTAAGACTTACCAAAGTCTTGTCTCAAGACTACCAATAATCTTACCCTAAGCATATATGCGTGTCTTCTCGTAAATGGTGTAGAGTACAATCCCCACCTGCCTTTGTCTACATAGTAAAAGTATCCTTCGATCCCAAACACAAATAAGATTGTACATAAAATTGTACAATAGCATTGTACAATCAACATATATCTGAGTTTATTTGTATTTTCTCTGTGCTTTTCCATTTTTTTTTTTTTTTTATGTTTAAATGGATAAACTCATAAACTTTACAATAAACTCATATTCTTTAAAACAAAACTCGAAAAGTTTGTTATAAAATTCGGATTCTACACAACCAGTTGTAGTACAACTGGTTCTATAGTCCATATGTATTACAACTAGCTATATAGTTCATATACTGGAATCCTAAGGTTTGATGTAACTCACCAAATACTATTGAGCACAGAAAGCTACTAGTAAATAGAAAAGCCAGATATATAGCTTCCGACTATAGGTAACTCTATCTTTTAGGAATAGAAAAAGAACTCTATCTTGTACAATTCATTCTTAATAGTTATCTTAATTCTATTTTATTAACAACTACGGAGTATATTTCTTACCTAGTCTAGTTTAGACATTATATGTACAATTAGTCTTACTTAAGACCAAGACTATTCATCTTATTAATAAGACGGGTTATTTTGATATCACATTGTAAATATGGGTTGCGTAATTGTTAAATGGGTTGACAGTTGACATTTAATGTAAATATAGGCATAGTCTAGTTGATCGATCATGAGTCTACATCTCGTTTTTCGTACCGGTTTTGTTGGTAAGTCTCTCGTGCTTTGTTAATCGGTTTGTGGTTGTCTTTTGGAGTTTGCCCTAATTTGGGTTAGGATGGGGGGTAAAGGTTGATTAGTACTGGTTTATGATATAGTATTGTTTGATTATTCTTT
>LHUT01001790.1:413-20350 GCA_001412135.1 Silene latifolia subsp. alba
GGTGTGGTATGGAGGGAGTAAATAACTTCATATATTTGCCTCAACGAGAAAATTAACTTTTTATTTTTCTTAAATTAATATTCATAATCTAAAAAATTACAAAGAAAAATACAAGAAGTTAATAATATTCTAGTGCATTCAGTTACAATGTGCTTAGTCTACTACAAGGCCAAACATCTACAGGCATACTCAACGGCCCACAGCTACCCTGGTGGAGTCACGGGGAGGGACGGGTATGGACGGTTTTTACTTTAAATCCATCTTTCTCGTCACCAAACACCATGGTCAACCCTCACCATGATCAAAGCACTTAAACATGATAAACCACCCTAACCCCACCCGTATTCTATGGAAAAAAATAAATATTTACTTTCTAAAGCGGTAAACTGATAATGTTGGCTTTTTTTACAAGAAAGAAACTGCAAGAGGCAGTGGAGTACTGAAAGTGGCGGTGAGGAAGGGACAATGATGAAAGGGAATTGATTCGAGAAGGAGCAATTCTGGCGGTGGGTTAGTGTATTGGACGGTAGTGGTTAGAGGGTGATCGTGGCAGGAACAAGGGGGGTGAAATCCAAGGTAAAAAAACATGAAACATACAGATGATCCTGAAAGAAAATTGTTTAACTAGGGCATGTTTTTCTCAAAATTTGCTATTTCAATTATCTTTCGATTTCTATTTTTACAGCACATTCTTGTACAATTTACAGGTTTATGAGGGGAACAAGGTTTAAAACAAATAATTTTCAGCAACTTCGAAATTTAACGCTAATTCAACAATTCATGTGTGCCTGCAGAATGTTCCTCTTGAAGCTCCATCAAGCAGATTGAATATTCCCTCTCAAACAGCAAGAACTCCTGCACAAAGTAGGGGAACTTTAGTAAACTTGGAAGTCTTAAAATAATAAAATCCTATTGTTAGCAAGTTTAATGCTTCATTTGTAGATTGTAGATTTGTACTGAGCTACATTTTCTCGATACCGAAAAAGTAAATATTTCTTTTCTTTGGGTGTATTTAGACATGGCAAAAAGAGCCAGATCAGATTGTTAAGTCTGTGTATTCGTGGTATATTAGTATTCATGTCGATTTGTAGGATTATTGAGGTTTTATTATAACGAAGGACACTAAACACACAACCATAAAGTTAAATTTATGCCACTCGACACTCGTGTACAAGTTCGGACGAGACACAGTGGCACTGCGGCAGAGTGTCGGATGCCTCTATTATATAAAAAAGATTCATGTTTCGACCTTGTGTGCAAATTCGAACAAGACACGGTGGCAGAGTGTCAGATACGTCAATTTTGTGAAGAAGTTTCATGTTAAGAGCTAAAATGAAGTGTAAAAGTGCTTTGTCGTGTCATATCATGCAAAATGTAGCCAAAGTAATGAAGTAATGAAAAAAACTCATGAATACGAATTGAGAAGATATATACAGTATATACTATATTAAACTTTACCTGCAATTGCTGCTGACTAAATAAATGAAGGAACCCAGTTTCTGGACAAGCAACAAGCTCAATCAACTCATCATGCCTCTCTGGAACCTCATTCAGCTCCACCAGTGACACCGATGCCTAGGATTCAGTACATGAGACTCGATACAGACTTATACTGTAAATAACTTAACTGACTCTAACAAAAAGCCATTGCTGTATATCTCTTACCTGCATGCAACGTAGAACTAGTTCTGGAAGACAACATCTACGGCAAAGACCACGCACAATGTATGTAGCGGGGTCTTTACTTGTGTCTCCGTGAACGAAATAACAAGCATCAAGTCGTGAAATCTCCATTGTGACCCCAGCTTGGAATCGTGGAAGTTCACCTGCAATATAATATCCCTTTTTTTAAAAAAATATCAACTTCTTTAAATGGATGCAGATTGCATTTATCTAGAAAACATCAAATATAAGAATCAGAAAACCACATTTTTGTTGAAGACCATTTTTTTTTTTAAATTCTCACATTCCAGCACAATATGAAGATCCAATCACCAAGAAAGAAATAATGAAGAACAAATTAAAAAAATAGGACGATCCTACCACATAAATTTTGAACACCAAATAGTCCATGAAGCATCACACTGAAGCAAAATTACGAATACAACTTTATCTCACAGGGCTTTTGCAAATTGCTAAGTGGGGAGGTTAGATGTATGCAACCTTACCCCTGTATTACCAACATAGAGTGGCTGTCTCCCATGAATAAAATTGAAGATTGCATTACAAATTGCACCAAATGACGCTACTTCACAATAAAACGAAGTGCAGCCAGTTCATTTATTTTTCTCGAATAAGAAGCTATGGAAGTAAAAGCAAAACTTCAGTTCACTAATTTTCTCAAATATCACGACTCAAGAAGAACATAATTCACTTCACTTTCTCACTTATTACTTACATAGTAATATGAGGGTAACAAACAGAGGAGATAGAATAGCATGCAAATATTGCACACTTGTGCATTTATCAGCCTTTCAGGTGGTTTTTAGAATAATTTTCATGTATCCTAATAAGAAACTATTTATAAAAATTGTAAAGTAAAAGCAAATGTAAATGTTACTCCTACTCCGTAATATTCACCAACAGATTGACCATCACAGTGCATATCATCAGAGGAAGCAGAGAAAGAGAGACATTTGCATGTCAAGTTTTTCCACCTTTAAAGCCGGAAGCAATCACGCTGGCAAGGAGACCACCATCACTGTGCTCGTGATGTCCTAGTCCATCACCTTCAACCGCCCGACAGCGAAGTATAACTTCGACAGAGAAATTATCTTTGGTGGAAATCTTCACATCAACCTGCATATCAGCCCTAACATTATGAGGCACGTGTAACAGTATACTAGTATAGTGGCAAAAAATTATTTGACTGCAGTTGAATCATTAAACACAGGCTCAAAATTAAAAGATACTCTGTATCTAGTAAGAATTAAACCCAAATTTCAAGTCACGCAGCAAGATTAACCATTTTTAAAATATTTATATTTATAATATATAGAAAATAGTTTCAAAAACAGCCCCCAAGGCTCCTACTCAATCACTTAATATTCTAACCTCAAAAATAAAAATAGAAAGCATTAATCCCACCACTCCATCAATATCTTCACCCCTCCTCTCCCCTAAATGAAAAAAAACAAGGAATTTTACGTTGTTCACGCTTCAAACAAAATTTCTGACTTTAATTTAATAATAATTTTGAGGCCTCCAACTATTTGTGTTAATCACCAAGTCTTGCTTAAGACGGAGTATCCGTCTTAAATTTTAAAACGGGTCAAATACTATCACATGGTACTAATAAAGACGAAACTTTTGGCATTTTCTAGGCAACTTGCCATGTGACTTGGTATGTTACTATGTATTTGCCTCGTCTTAAGGTTTAAGACAGATACCTCCGTCTTCTCCAACAATTTGTGTTAATACATAGCGTTCCTCACTCAACTCTGATAACAGTACATTACCCAGGATTCTAATGCTTAGAAGTCAATAATAATGAAAAAATATCTTGCAATAAGTTTCGAAGATAGATAAGAAAGTGCACTTCCAATATAAAGCATGGAACAGGGAAGTTCAAAAATACAGCAGTACACAATATTCAAATGGGACGAAGTTGAGGACAAATTCATAAATTTCGCGCTAAGCTGGTTTGTCTAGCACATAATGCAATGCTTGCAGCTTTCACCAAAAATCACAAATAAATTTCACATTAGGGTGCGGGTTTTTACCGTCAATTCTCGACCAACGGCAACTTCTTCGGATACAGAAGAGTATAGGGCACTCATCAATGTTGCACATAATGTGGCATCTGGACTCATGCATTCACCAGAAGGCAAACACAAAATTGCTGTGGCGTATAATTCAAGGTACAAAGGTTCTTCTGGGGTACTATAAACTTTATCTTCAGTAGGAACCAACCAAGGGCTTTCTTTTCCTGGGGAAATACATGTATAGAATGTCAGTGCCAGCTAATATCTGCCTTGAAGACCAAACTAGAAAACAAAGGTTTCCTCTTTTTCCGGCTACATAAAATTACTCACTCTGAAGAAGTAACAATGATGAATCCAGAGTTTCTTTTGCAGCAAAAATGGCTCTGTTCTTTTCTTCTGTAGACAATTCACTGGGAGACACCTCTGCATTCTCCAGTTGAATTTTAAGCCAGTTTCGATACCTTGCATCACATGAATAGTACTCACTCTGATAAAGGAGGACAACAGTCATTGAAAGAGATTATCAAACCAAACAAATTCCAAGAGTGTCAATCTGGGCACAAACTTTAATAGAGTAAAAATTCACTGGTTAATTGCATACCCAATCTTTGAATTCTTTAATCAAGTCGGGAACATCATGGCCCTCCAAACCCATCAGATTTTCAGTGGGTTGCTTCAGGGGTTCAGCAAGAAACCCAAGCAATTCATGCGCACCTAAAGGCATAGCTGGCACTCTCCACATGGAGATTAAAGCAAATTCCCTGAAGAGTATGTTGCTGACGAAAGAGGATTAACTTATTAGCAGGCCGACTCCAGTAGATATAATTATGAAAAATTATCAACAAAAAAGTTTAGAAACCCACTGGGGTAATCATTCTCAATACTCATTTAACATGCCCTTTACCCACATTTCTTACTTCATGAATTTTTCCATTTCCAACAGAGCCAAAATATCACTATTCTTTGACTTTGAAATATGATGAAATCAACAAAACGACTCACTAAATTGTCTTTGCTTCTTGTATGCTTATTATAGAGCAATTTCCAGCGCAATTTTGATCATGAACTTTGTCAACAGCTATTGTGTGTTTTCAGCACAAAGACAAGGTTGAATAAATCCGACTTCTTTTAACTAGCCAGGCGTTGGGGGTTATGTTACACAAAACCAACTTTTATTTTTGTAACATCACTAGCAAATCTAATTTGCCAGGCAAAATATTGCAAAAGCATTGGTCACATAACATAAGCAAATGGAAATTGTAACTTTGTTGACATGGTGAGAAATTAAAAGCTGTGATGCAAGATAGCAATGTTGTTAATTTTTTGTATGGAGAGATTAAAAGATATCAGAAACAACTTTTATATTTTAGTTTGAATGAAACATTAAACAGAACCTTAAATTTGTCTTCATTCCATAGAAAAAAAAAAATGCAAGCCTGTATTATCTCTTATTGTTATAGGTAAGAAAAAATAAACTTTCAAGAAGGCTGAGACGCTGAGTAGCCACTCGACATGGAAAAGTTCTACTAGCTAGAGATGCCTAAAAACAAGGAAAATAAACTCTATATCAAGTTAGAACTAGAAGAATTATTTTGCAGACAAGACTGAGAAACCACGCCTAATGATATTCTATCTGGGAAGGGAACGATGGAACTACTGCAGCATCTTAATGAATAAAAAACACAGAGGGATCAGTGACGTCACAATGTTGCACCAACAATACCTCCCTAGTCATTAATGCCACAGGCTACAGAATAAATAAATATTGACCACAAGAAGCAAACTGCAAACCTAGGCGTGTTACAGTCTGATCAGCAGCAGAGGGGCAAAGCCAAGCAAAAATTAAACATCTTGTACATTAAATAAGCAAAACATAAAAAGAATAGTGATTTCTTAGAATACCTATGCATCAGAGATTGAAGGAGGAGCTTGGAACTAACAGCTTCAACATCATCAATGGTGGATGGTGGCGTAAAGCAAAGCCACTGCACGACCATAGCTTTATCCAGTGATTGCAACCGATGCTGTTCGGCAACATCTTCCGAGTTATTATACTTACCTGGTTTTATTTCCCGAGATCGAGACAATACTCTGTTTAAAAAACACAAGGTAATATCAACACGAGCAAATTCTCCAAAACATCTCCAGGTTCCAAACTATAAGATATCAATAAAGTACCTCTCAATAATTTCCTCAAAGCTGCCACTAGAGTTATCATCAGGAGAAAACGGCAAATACTCCACAGCAGATAGAAATAATTTGTATTTAACATGGACACTATTAACATATTTCAAAGACATTAAAAAAAAGAGAAATCAGTAGCTAGTAATTTGAAAATTCGCTAAATGATAGAGAAACAAGAAGAATAACATGCTAACAGTACAATAGATATGTCACCTAGCATTCAGCCGCAGCTCCATCATGTTTACAAAGAGATCAATGCAACGGTGACGTGCTAGATGGGAAGCATAAATGCCGACCAGCTCTTCGTGTTGTTGTGAAAATAGGTACATTGCATAGCTGAGGAATCAATCATGACTCAGAAAAAGTGTTTTGATCGAAACATTGTGAATTACAGCATGCATCGTAACATTACATGCCTGAGCTATCCACCGAAAACAAAGACATTAATAGCAGTATATTTCTTTGGAATTATATAGTTATCTTCTAAATATTACAATCGTAACCCACTCTGGTTTATATGCTTTCGTTCGAACCGAAAGAAAAATCAAAAGGATTGCATGATTTGTATCAACTTAATCTAAGCATTTTGTATAACTGTTCGACTAATGAAATTGGAACATTAAGCAATTCAGAGATAAGGATCTCAAGAGCGATTGATTATAACTTGGATTCACAGGAATGACGGGAACTTCTGAAATAAGTAACCGGATAGATTGGTACTTACATGTGAAGAATGAGATCCCCAACATTCATTATCTTCTCCTTTGCAGCACCCTCCTCCAATTCATCTCCAAGCAGAAGCCTAAGCACCAACACTAGATGCGCTCCAAAACGTAACATATGGGGTTCTCCATGTGGCCTAAAGCAGATCAGATTACGCCATATCAGAAAAAGTATAGCCGTGGTCCTCAGCCTCTCAATACGGCTGGAGAATCTGCCTTTTGAGAAGTGACTTGTGACTCTGTAAGCTAAATAATACTGAGGAAACCACAAACCATACTCTCAAGGAAACACAATGCAACCAATAAACTTTGAAACTTCGACATTAAAATGGCAAAAGCAATCACCACCATAGAGGGCATAATAAAGTCAACAATTAGCATTAGCATTTCTTGCCATCCAAATTTCTTTGCAACACTACAAGCACGAGACGGTTATTAATATTAAATTTTTGTTGTCCAATACATTTTGACAGATTTCACTGATAAGAAACAGCTTAGTTACATGTTTTAGTATATTTTTTGCCTAGCTTTTTAAAGTGTTTTTTGGACAAAAAACACAAATTGGTGAGACATGTATCAGAAATAACAAGGAATATAAGTTGTTAATGCAAAAGTCTGGATTAGTCATTTAGTCTACTGTCGTCCGGGACTCCGGGTAATGAAAAATACTCCCTTCTTTCTCTCCAAATAGCACCATTGGGGTTTGGCACACTCTTTAAGGAAAAGTTGAAAATTACTAAAGAACCTTTATCCCTACAAGCCTTCAACCCTCTCTCTTTATCATTAAAGACAGTCCAACACAAAACCATCATTACCAGATTTGCTATGAAGACCCTTTTCAACGATTCGCGATTTGCAATTCGCTCTTGTAGAATGTGTTCTATATGAATTTTCAGTAAGCGACAAGATAGAATTCGCTCTAAAAGATTCCTGATTTGTAGGGTACCCGAGCGAACCCGGTAACCTTGCACCAAAGAACCAAACCACCACCACCACCTTTCCCCAATCAACGACAACCAACACCCTCCACTATTCAATGACCATCGCTACACCACTATCCAGTATCGACGACCATTTCCCCCTCCATCGCTACACCACTAACCGGTATCACGACCATCGCTACACCACTAGCAGGTGGTGTTAATGGATCGAGTTAGGTTAGGGGCGATCTGGTGGTACTCGTAGGGGTGGTCCAAATGGTGTAAGGGTGGGTCGTGGGTGGGGTGGATGGTATGAGGGTGGGAGGAGAGGTCAGATGTGGGGGTGGGTACGGGCGCTGTGTGGTGGCTAGAGGTCAGATGTGTGTGGTGGGTAAGACGGTGATGTCTGAACGGTGTTGGGTAGCGCAATCTGAGTGAGGGGTGGTGGTGGATATGGAGGGAGTGGTGGTGGACTGATGGTCTGTGGATATAGTGAGTAGTATTATGCTATTATTTGTAATACAACACACTTAGAGGATAGAATGGTCATTCTCATTATTAAAAGTTGCTAAATGGGGAAATGGGGGTAAATGGATAAAAATTCCAAATTGGAGAGAAAAGAGAGAGTAACAAAGTACAAGTTTCTCATACAAATGCAGCATTAGAGGCCCCTTTGGTATCCAAGTTCAAACACCAATACATATTAGTATATTACAGATTACCTGAAGGCATTTTGATCATCATCCGAAGGTGAAATCCATGACCATACAAGTTCCAATAGATGGGGTATATCTCCCGACATAAGGTTCATCTGTTCAGTAACTTCTGATCAGTAATTGCCTCAGATATAGCACAAACATAAATTCTACAGGTACAGGCCAGATATCCAAAAGAAGGTATCACAAAAGGTATAAAAAATCAGAAACATGCTCGTGGAAGACTATATGACAAAAAAGCGGACAGAAATATTTCTATTTAGCTTCTCCAATTCCGCGGTAATACAATAAAAAAAATAAAGGAAAAAAACCTATACATTTTCTGACCATAAAGGCCTAATCACAGGAGTAAAAATAGGATATAAAAATGCTTGCCTCAATTTGCCGGTGCTGCTCCTTGCATTCACGGATAACAGCTTCATTCACCAGATCACTAAATAATATGGAAAATAAAATTACTTTCGCAGTACTTGCAAGTTGCAAGGAGGGGGATATAAAAAGAAGCAAATCAGTTCTGTTATTATAGACGGATAAGTAAAGCAGATTTTTTTTTTTAAGTTACCTGGAATGAAGTTTTTGAAAAAGAGAAGATAGATGGCGTGGTTGCTGGTTTTGGACTTGAAGAGGCCAATTTTCTGGCTTTCCTAAAATTGCAGAACTGCTACCCTGTCCAGGACTCCCTTCAGTAGCATCTTCATAATTTTTCAAAAGTTCCATTCTTCCAGGTTGCAATTGGGCTAAATCCATATCCATTTGAACATCAAGCCATGACTTGGCCATTGCCCAACATGCTGACTAGAAAAATAGCTAGGATCAGCAGAAAGACGAATTACGTGAAAATGCAGTCAGATGCACAGAATTATGCAAATTATAACTGTATGGACTATTGATATTTTGGCCACAAGATCCATCAAACCTAATCTATGAACAACGTGGGCTCTAAAGGAAATCAAGTAGGTTCTTATTCCCATCATCCTGTTTAGCAGATTTACCAAACCCAAAGGCTGTCAAAAATCTAGAAGCTGTCATACATGGATCATCAAAAAAAATGACGCCACCTGAGTAAATCTAAATGGGCATGAACATATTGAAATTCATGCACAGAATCCAAAAGAAAATATACTAGATAATGTTGGAAACGCGGAATTGATTTAATAATTTTAATTGTAGCAATTAATATGTTCTAATTCATTCCGAAGACAATTTATTAAACCTGTTTGGAGATCATGAGGTGGAAACCCATGGGATTGGGATTGGGATTGGGATTGGCATTGGAATTGGCGGGGTGGGTTTGGGTGGGTCACATATGTGACCCGCCCCGACCTATTCAACAAATCTACGATAGATAGGAAATCGGATAGTGATAGAATTGAAATGACTTCTATGGGGTAGGAATTTGAGAGCCAACTAAGTTGGAATTGAAAAGGAATTGAGCTCAATTCCAATTCCAAATTGCAAGGTTTCCCCAACACTTGAAACATCTCAATTATAGAATTCAATTAGAACATCTTTATCTTGCTATACCGGATCATCGTCCATATCCAAGGGAACAAGCGTAAAAACATCCACGACTTGTTATGACAACAACAATACTGTAGTATCTCAACCGTACCGCCAATGACGGAATAAAGGTCTCCACATCTGGTCTTCTGCAAAATAAGGTCATCTGGATTCTAGACTTCACTCTTGTAAATTCTCACTAGTTGTAAGGAAATATCATCAACTCTTTCAAATTCTACGCATATATTTCTTACAAGGACGGCATCTTTCTGAGAGGCAGCCTTCGTCTGAAAATTTGGTAAAATACTACTGTACCTAATAGCTTTGTACCACTAAGCTCTTTTACAGGCTTCTCATGTCTCCAAGACCTAACTTTTGGGAAAGTTTCTTGAGAATTGGAAAAAAATATTAGATAAAAGTAGATTAAAAATACTTAATACGCAGGCCATAATTCTATCAGATACTTCTGCTTTGCAACTGAAATCTCAGATTCATAGCATTTAGGAAAAGATATACAGGGGCCGAAGTGTCAAAATTGGCAAAATCTGACTAAAAAACGTCAAAAAATATAATTATGGTGGAGCGGAAGTAATACAAACATAGTTCGTAATTTACTGTTGGAGCCCGTAGATTTTAGCAACGCCTACTTGATTCACCCAGAAAAAAGGTTTTGACTGAGGGGCTAAGCTATGTCACACTTATAAAAATAGTCAGATTCACTCTAGGGAGCATTTACCATAGCCATAAATAACAGCACTGTACCGTCTCACTAAAAGCACATGAAAAGTATGCTTCGAGTTTACTAAAAAAGTTGGTTGTACAGTGTATAACTACTAAGCAGAGCTAAGGGGGGCAAAAAGGTAAAGAAGAAAACATATTATGACCCAAATTTGGCTGCCATTTACAT
Organism: Silene latifolia subsp. alba; assembly: GCA_001412135.1. NCBI lineage: Eukaryota > Viridiplantae > Streptophyta > Magnoliopsida > Caryophyllales > Caryophyllaceae > Silene > Silene latifolia. The sequence continues at coordinate 11,067 of LHUT01001790.1, forward strand.
TTCAACCATTTAACTAGTTGGAGGTGTGATTAAATGTATATATGAATACATATAGCTAAAGCAGTAGTCAAAAGACGATAAATCTACAGGGTTAACTCACGAAAAATGTTTCAAGTACTATAATCCGGTCTTCTTCTCGATAAAGAAGAAGAAAAATAGCATTAACTGGAAGTTTGTAGGTTAATAAAGGCTGAATTACCTCCCAATCTGTACATACTGGAAGCATGCGCTTTAAGTTACTACATTGGGCTGCAAACACAGCTGCTTCGTACTTTCCACCACCCTGCTCACCAATCCTCTTCAGATTGTTTACATAAGTAGGTAAGAAGTCAGTATCAGACAAATCAGTATATAGAGAAGAATTCACCATTGAAACTTCTGCATTCTTCATGATAACAAATAGCAGAGTGGAAAGCAACATGACGAACTAAACAGGTGGGTGACTCTTGTTACCTCAGAGGCAGAATAAGATGCCCATTTCCATAGCCGCAATTGGCGGCCAAGTCCACTTTCTACTTCAATGGCTTGTAGGGTTCTGGCTTTATCATTTTTTGCCAGTGCTTCAACAGATGGTACTAGGTCTAATCCTCCAAATGGGCATAGGCTTGCTGCCCTCCATGGCTGTGCAGCAAACATGCATTCAAAAGAGTTCTCAATGTAAAACTGTAAAAGTAAGACCAGCTGTCTTTTGGAAAAATAAGATATTAACCTGCCCAGCAGATCTGCAGAGTTCACATGCTTCCTCCAGTCTTCCCGCACGTAATAAAGTCCAAATATCTTCCAGTAAAGACTCATCTTGTTTCTGTTAAGGTGGATAAAAAATAAGGCATGCACTTAGGCATGTACGACAAACAAATTTTTTGAGAACAGTAACGCAGTTACGCCAGAAAAAAATTTGATAGTCAAACTAGAAAAAGTCTGTAAAATTATTAGGGAATACATATAGTAAGCTTAATCATGGAGAAATCAATAATATAATAGGACTCACTTACTCCACCTCTTTTATCGTTTCATCATTACTCAAAGGTACGAACTTGATAAAGTCAAGTTCGCAGAAATTAGGAGTAACAAAATGCCAGACTACAACTTTTTTTCATGACTATCAGATTACTTAAGGGAATTCACTAGATCAGAGATAGAATGAGAATAGGAGGTCTAAGCCAATCAATCATGTTATTTTATATGCAACATGGCAAGATAGGAAATATCTCATGCGCCATGACTCATGATGATAAAAAGTTCTGATGATAGAGTATTCGTGAATAGAAGGGTGCAATGGTTCACCAATCATCTTTGTTGCTGGGTAACATGCACGATGCACCGGTTTTATTCTTCTATGTCCGACACTTCCACAACCAGGAAAAAATTGATTTACTTGCCTTGAGTAGAAAACTTAAGATAATTCATATATGAGATTTCTCAGTGGGTGTAACTGTGTAAGCATAAGAGAGTCGGTCTACAAGGAAGCTACAGATAATATACCCAAACTTATTGAAGAGCATTACAGTGTGAAAAAAGATGATACCATAATAATTTTAGAAATGTAAAACATTTTTTTATTGCCAAAAAAAAGGAAGGTCAACTTTACAATTTGGATAGTGTAAAAGATTGGGTAAGATAATTGCATGGTAGGAAGGGAGCAAAACCTAAAATCTCACTTATCCTACATAAGGCCATCCTGTCCAAGACTTGCCCGTACAGTTCACGGAAAAAATCAGCACATTTTTGATAAATCGGGAAAAAATTACATTCGATCCAAGGAAATTTGAGTACACTAAGCGACAAGGTTCAAGAAAAGTTACTCTGTCATCAGGAAGAGGCAATGCGTTTTCTCGAGTTGCAGCATCAAAATCCAAATGCTTAACAGTTTTTAGATTGCTATCTATCTTCTTAAGATGTCGTTGAGTATTATGCCAAATGCCAGAACTAGGAAGGTATGTACCAACGTGAGAACCGCGAATCTACGAAGCCAAGAATATGCAAAGAAAAGCAGGTAAGCCGTCAGTTAGTAACTGGGATCTTTCCTCAAACCAGGTTGGAAAAAAATAAGATTACATAAACATGATATTCAAATTTAACACACAGTGGAGACTACTTTATAAGTCCAGCCATATATAGACAGCTTAACTTAATGGGAGACGCAATAGTGTGTGATGCGTGTGGTATGAGCTTGATGCTCACAAGGATTCAATCACAGGTTTTAAAAATGAAAGAGACAAAACACTTCCCGTTCATTTGTATTCCTGTTTTAAAGAAGTGTTATTTTACATTTCTACGTTCTAGCAGTTTTTCATCAATTGCCCACTACTCCTGATAAGGTACAATGCATCTTTTTATCAGGCTTTTATTGTTGGTTGTTGTTGTTGTTGTTGTTATTATTGTTGTTGTTGCACCGAATTGCCTCTATCATCAACCAAGCTAAATATAAGGCAAAAGAGGACAACAAATCAGTTTACCTTGCTCTCTAAATCCAAGGCTTTGGACGCCAGCCCCTCTAACCACTGAGTTATCCGAAGGCACAGCTGAGCAGTGAGTTCCTTGGCAACAAACTTACAAGCCTCCAGATGAGTAGTTGTTGGCCTCTGTAAAACCAGAACACATTAAGTGTGCTACATCAACTCCAACTCTAACAATTAAACTAATAGGCAAGCTAAACTTCAAGTACTAAAAAACGAAATTACCAAAACAAGATCTCCAGGAATTTCTTCATTTCCTGTAAGGACCGCAAAAACAAATTTAATAAGCTGAAATAACAATAAATAAACCGATAAACTTTTTTATTGCTAACGCATGATTCGAAAATGACAAAACCCAGACTATCATGTTAGACATTCCCAAAGTAGCCAGCTTCGATCAGTTTAGCTTGAACAGCTTAAATCACACTAATCAGAGATCCCCAGACTAAAGCTACATGCCTATAAAAAACAAAGTGACATGATTTTCTGTCGAAAGAAATTTGATTGAAACTAGGTGGAAAGAAGAGAACTATCATACACTTTCGAGAGGGAAATTTATTCTCATCATACAAGAGCGGATGCCACCAGTTGTGAATAAGTGCAGCATAATGCAAATGACTTTCACCGTAAATCACTGTAATTTTCCCTATATACTTCGACTAACCTTGGCATTCAACTAGCCCGTACATGTTCATTGAAGCGAGAAAATGAATTATCAAAAGTCACAAACAAAACTAGAGAAGATGGATAGCATGTGGCATGATGAGAATTAGTGAGATATATTGTTTTCATAGAATTAACTGAATTGCAGCTGGTCATCCAGGCAATTACTAATTAAAATATTTCTTCCAAACACTCAGCAAACAAGAAAATTGTACATGTACACCAATACAGATTGATAATGAATCACAAGGAATTATTTCACACAATTTCGTGCTAGTGAAGATGACATTATTTGAACAATATGTTTTTCAAAGCATTGTTTCCTTAGAAGACTTTACAACAAAATCACTGAATCATACAAGTATGTAACATAGAAAGTTAACACTAAATCCAGAAACAAAAAAATAAGTTATTCCATATAGCAAGCAATTATCTTTCCGGCAGAAGTGTACACAGGAAGCGTCATAAGACCTTTCTAAGCGTATAAGAAGGTCCACTTTGGCAAGATTAATATAACGGAAAAGAACGTAGAATCTCAATTACCTTTTCCATATATATACCAAAGAAGTGACCATGATGCAGCTTCATCAAGCAGCAACTGAGCTTTTTGCCGTATCAATCTGTCTTCTATAATCCGATGTCTCTCACTGGGGCCATACCTGCAAAAAAAATCAAGTAAAAACATAAGCATTTCAATGCATAATAACACAGCAAAGCCTAAACCAATTTGGATACTGATTAACGCCGATTAGACAATACCTGTTTTGGATTCTGATAAAGCAGACTAATCATTAGATTTCCAAGCAGCGCGGTAGCAGAATATTATTTGGCAATTTAAAGATTTAATAATGAAGAATTCAAAAATTTAAGTTTCAAGGAATGATTCTGTAGGAGAGGGATAAACCACTTGTCAATCAATTGTTATGCAACCATAGCTTCTTCTTTGTCTAGTAGCTATAATGTTGCAAATAGACTGATAATCTACTAAGTCAACTGTCAGCTTTATTATAAGGCTCATCGCACAACCAGGGCTTAATTGTCGACGGCATCTCTAAGCATTATCACCAAATTAAGATATTATTCTCTTGATTTAACAATCCAAATATATATTTCAGAAAGAGAAAAAAGCATCACAAAGACAAGACAGAAGTATCAAACCTTATTGATTCAGAAACATCACGGCATGATTTTTCAAACTGAAGGATAAGCTCAGGAATTGATATAAGCCCTACACCATACAAACTAGGATTAACAAGACAAACAGTAGGTGTGAAAGAAGCAGCCATGTTTAATTAGATTAGACACCAAAAAAGTGAAGGTATGTTTAAGCACCTTGGCAGGCAGAATCTAGAAGAGATCCAAATAAAGTAAATGTTGTTTCGTCAGAATCTAGATCATCGTCCTCAATTTTACATGCTTTCAAAGAGTAATTTCCAGTCCAACGAGATGAGTTAACTACACTATCAAAATATGGAACAACTTGACCATCATGAGATCGTTGTTTGTATGCAGAATGTGTCCGAGAAGGGGTTCCTTCTCGATAACTCTGGCTTTCAACCTCTTGTTTTATGTCTTCGAGGAACAAAGCAGTGTTAGACCTTCTTCCAGAACTGTTATGGAGTGGTGAAGTGCTGGGGCTAGACTGCCTTTTTCTGCACTCAACACAGATCACCATAAATATACAGTCAAAACTTTACCAATCATGAATTAACAAAGAAACATGAAACAAAAAAAAAACAGCCTCCAACAAAGGATTGGCCTTACATCTCAATGACAGGAGGATGTTTAAGACTATTGGATAAGTGACACCTAAAACTTACTATCTATGTACAATCCTGTCTATGTAACTTCGCATAAAAAAAAAAGGGCAGCCGGGTGCACGATGGCGTCCCCGCTAGGNNCCCACCACAAGGGTGTAAATGGGGCAAGCCTTCCCTTGCCATTTTGGCAAGAGGCCGCTCCAAGGACTTGTACCCGTGACCTCGCGGTCACAAAGCAACACCTTAACCGGTGCGCCAAGGCTCCCCTTCTCTATGTAACTTCGCATAATGAAAAAAAATAAAAAAAAATATTTAGGGAATCAACGATGGTAGGAGCTGCTTAAGACCTTACCATCTCCTAAGTCCTAACATAACCACATCATAATACACTATTTTCTACATACTGAAAATTCTAATAGCCTTTACTCATCAATAGAAAATCCTTCAAACAGTACTCTCACCTTCATTTGAAAGAATCTAGGAAGCAACTCCTAAGTTTTAGGAGTTACTCCATACTCACATATATAAGGAGCGGACAACAATAGGAACATTTTCTCAAGAAGCTTTTTAGCGAGAAGCAATTGAGCTAATAAGCATCCATTGTGGATGCCGTTGGCACCTAAAAGGCTGCCTCCTATGGTGGGGTCTACATCTGTATTTTTCACACGTAGTGGTTATTTCCGCATGACCCATTACAAAAATTGTGTTGCGAAGTGCATTAACCAAGTTATAGTTCAGTTATTCATTTTGTTTAAATAGGCACTCTAATCTTATATGAACAACGGAAACAATAACGCCTTTTCCCAAACACTGAAATAAGGTCATTTATCGGCACCAAATTACAGCTAATTGTCGATCAAGATTGGCTTAAATTACTTCAATGAATCCTCCTCTCAACTCAACCAAATAACTTGCCACTAAAGCCAAGAGCTTCAAAACTCCAAATAAACAGCTAGTCTCAAGACAGTTCTTATGCTACCAGCATCTATCGTTACAGCTATCATTAAACGAACCGCGTAACACGAAAAAAAGACCGTCTTAAGCTAAGACGGTCTCAATTGAGATTCTGCACCTACTAAGTAACAGCAGCTATTGAACAGTACAGTTCAAAAATACTTCCTTCACATAAATTTCATACTCCATTAATCATACATTCTTAGCAGTAGATACAAGAAAACGATAAATGTTCCAAATTAATGCCGAAATTCATCAATTGCAATACAATAGAGCTTGAAATTAACAAATTAAATTCAAAAAGGGATAAAACAGCGAAAAAAATTACCCGTAACGGCGATACTGTTCCCGAATGCTGATGTCCTGGGGATCGAAATAGCTTGGAGAAGTATCCATGTCGACATCCATGATTTACGGTACAAAATTGAGCAGATAAATTAATAAGGAGAGTAGATTGAATGAAACCCTAAAAATTGAAGGTTTAAGCGCGAAAATAAGAAAGAGGGGAAATGTGTTAAATTGATGATTGTGAATTTGTGAAGGGTTTTAGTGTTTCCAAGGTTTAAGATTTGAAGCAAAGTTAGTGTTGCTGGTGGTGGTTTTGTGGGAGTGAAAACTGACTGGGAAGAGTGTTGCTAGTTTTGGGTGAAAGGGTTGAACCATTGTGGATTTGTGGGTGGGCTTTCGGTTTTCTGAGTCGGTACAAAGGAGAGATAGACGTGGGTACGGCCGTACGTACGGCCTACAGGCTACCACTCATTTTAGCACGACACAGAATTGGCACTGCCTAGCATGCATGGCACGCAATCACGCATGAGTTGTGCGAAGTATGAGGAAAAAAGGCTATTCTAAGCACGGTCCATTTGGACACGCTCAAATTGGGTTAAAGTAGATGAATTGTTAAGGCACGCTCAAGCACGGCACGGCTACAGCACGCATGGGTCGTGGGTCATGCATGGGCCGCCATTTTCTTTTAAATGGCACGAAGGCTGCCTTCATGGGCCTAAGTCGTGCCATTTTCTTCTCCAGGTACGGTGGGCCGGCACGAGGCACTGCCCGGCCCGACCAGATTTCATCTCTAGTGCAAAGTCTGGCGAACTATTATAAACGACTCTTTCATTTCAGGAGTGTTTGGAGTATAGCAGTGGTATTGAAGTAAACTACGATAGCGTGTTGATCCCATGGTCAAACGAATCCATTACAGGTGAGGTACGTAGTAAGGAATAGACGTGGGGTTACTAGTTAATCACGTAAAGGTAATGAATTCTTTTAACCAAAGATGATTGTACATTTGTACAACCTTGATTTATGAGGATATTAGTTAAGATAAGGATCTCGAATAGCCGGCGATCGAAGTCCTGGTGAACGGCGGGTGGTAACGAAAACGCGTTCTGCTGTTTCTGCAAGATCTCTAACTCTAACATTTACGAAAAAAAGAGGTTTAGCGTTATGCTCAAAATAATTAAGTGTACGACTAAAATCAACACGGATAAGTTTTTTGTTTGAAAGTTTATGCTAAGAATCCACGACTTGAAAAGTAGTGCTACAAATGTTTTTGAGAAGTTAAGTGGGTGGCCGAAAAAGTTTTTCATGATGCACACGAGTGACATCAAAGTGCGCAGGAATGATTTATGTTATTTTGTCCGATTAGCAAGCCCGACAAACTACACATAAATGACTACTTTATGACCATGAACTGATGGAGTGACATGGTTACCTGGGCATAACAAGTTAACAACACCAAGGTGTTTGCTTGACGAAGACTATACATGGTGATTGGTAGTATGGTGATAGGTTGAGAGTGTCTGAATTAAATTTGCTAAGAATTTATTATAATAACTAGATGACAAATTTAAAAATTGAATTAAGCTCCATATAAGTCGGTCTTGTACAAAATTTATGTTGTAGAGTAATCATTGAAGGATAACGTGGGGATGATACAAGAGCATTTATAGGGATGTTGTTGGGGCAAGTATAAGTGGAATAGTGGATGCCATTTCGCACACACGGTTGGAACAAGTATGGGTAGAGTTCTGGCGGGTGATAAGGCGAACAAGGATGCAAAATTGCAAACCACCGTGAGTGACGTGATAGAGCGAGGTGGACTCTACATCACACCCACATTATAGCTCCCTACCTGCCAAGCATTAAAACAGTTAATATAATAGATAATTATTTATATAGTTTTTTTATTAACTTATGTTTAAAAAATTAAATTATAAAACTAAATTAAAAAAGCTAGTGAATTTTAATAGTGACAATTAATTTATGATAAAAATCTTTAAAATAAAACTATGGTATAACAGATCAATTAGTAATTGCACGGTATAATTTTGAAAACTTGCACTTGCCATGGGTGATGGGAAAAGTACACACGTGAATTTTGCTGGGTGAATACAAATATGAGATGGTATACACACATTTGCCCCTATCACTCCGACATCCCTGATCAAAATTGTAAGTCAGCCCATTGGCTAAACCTAGTTTGCTTTAGAGGTCGGAAAATTACGTCCTGAGATCTAGCCCGTTCCGTTTCGTCTAAGGGGCTGGACTCGGTCCATCTTACTCCAACCTAGGCCCATCAAAAACAAAAAAACTTAGAATTTCGTTTATCTAGATCGAGCTCAAACCACACTTAAAACTTAGAGTTCGGCCGCCTCACCCTACACTACCTTCTCACATGGTCCATCACGGATTCGAGTGGCACGACCCGACTCGATAACCACCACCTCTATGCTCTATCCCTAGTACACATCAAGATAAGTTGACGTCAATTGAAAATCCTGTGGGTCTGACAAACCTCACCCAGTTTCTGACAAAAACATACAAAGATTAAGAATACTGATGCAATCCCTCAGATATTATCCCTCTAATTCTGTCATTAGCCTTTAGAGTAAAATGATACTGTAATCCACAGTGACACTATCCAATGTCCATACCTCTTTCTCTATCCTTAGCATCTTCTCCTTCCACCTTCTCAACTATTTTCTGCAATTACCCTTTACTCTTACAGTAAATGGCCATGTTTTTTCAATGTTCTTCTGTTCTTTCTCCTCCAAAGAATCCTGCTTTTTCCTCATTTCACCAGATTTTCTCCAGAAAATTCAGATTTAATGGTTAGTTTTAGCTTATTGAGTTGATTTCTTGCTTTTGTTTGCTTCTTTTATCATAATTCTGAATACCCTTTTGCTGAAATCATGGATTATGCTTGCTATGTTGGTAAAAATGTGATCTTGGTTTGATAAATGTGGGACAAAGCTAAGTTCAAGTTCTACTTACGGCCGAAACATCAATCTTATCTATATTTCTAATTGTAGTTATTTTTTTTGAAAGAAAAAGGTAATTGTCTATGTTTTTTTGGAAAAGCTTCCCTGGACATGGCATGGTCAGCTTGTGCTTAGCTTCATCCCTATAAATGCCCATATCGTTTACTCCCTCCGTCCCGGTCAAT
>LHUT01001791.1:0-14688 GCA_001412135.1 Silene latifolia subsp. alba
TGGAAATGAATACATCACAAACTTCCCCAAATTTCTCGAATTGTGTCCTAATCATTGTATTTGTTGTCCTTAATTCAATATTATCCACAAAGATTGAGATAATTTCGTCTTTTCTTCTCCATTCTCTAAATCGTCTTCTGTAGTTTCCCCTTTGTCTCCACTGATTAAATCGTCTTTTTCCCAGATTGCGATTGAAATAGGTAGGTCTCCTCCAGCAATTGTTGTTTCCGTCACTCGCGAACGATTCCATGTAGCCTATTGTAGTAGCCCCCGGAGATTAGACCACCCTGGTGGTTGGCAAACCTCCGAAGACTACCGCAGTAGTTTTTCCAGTACGACGCCTTTTCGTTTTCCCTTTTCTTTTTTTCGACTATACTTAAAATGATGACATGTTACTCGTCTTATTTCAGACCAAAAGCAATGGTCTTAAGAAAACGGACCGTTCTGTATATGATTTGGAAAAATGTTGGTACTTATATGGTTGGAGTGTTGGACAAAGCTTAAGAAGAACATTTTTTGGCAAAGTAAAGGTTATTTGACAAATAATTGGCGTTTTGGGTTGATTTCAAACTATTTATGGTTAATGAATCTACGTTGGTACTTTTATTTTATTTTTGCTGACTTTAGCTAAAGCCGCTAGTCAGACTAGTGGCTTTAGCTATTTCCTAATATATATAAATAAATGACAACTTTTAATAATAGTTTATAGCATGATAAAGGCAAAGCCATGGAAGCCGCTAATCTAATCAACGATTTCACTCTTTAATGCTTATAAAAAAAAAGGACGAAGCTTCAGGTGTCACAAGCGGCTTTGTCTACAAACAGGAAAAAAAACACACAAATTCTCATTGAAGACGGACATATCCATTACAAGCTGAAGACGGGTAAAGTAATATCCAAGTGGGTTGCATTTTACTTTTGTCTTATTTACCCACTTGGATATTACTTGACCCGTTTTCAGCTTGTGACGGATATCATTTTACTTTTGTCTTATCTACCCCACTTGGATATTACTTGATCCGTCTTCAGCTTGTGACGGATATGCCCGTCTTCAATGAGACTTGCTGAATAAATAAATCGCTGACGTGGATCCATTGATCCCAAATAGTTTAAAACCAACCCCAAAACGCTAATTAGTTTATCAAATAACCTTACTTTGCCAAAAAAATTCGCCTAAAATACTCTTAACTCGAAAAAGTTATGTGAATGTGTACTTCATATTCCCGTACTCACATTGTTCATGGTAATTTCGGTTAAATCCCGACTACACTCAAATAAATACGATGATTTACTCTACTTTAAATTACCAAAAATAGAACAAAACCATCGTTTGAACTTTTGAAGTGAAGGAGTTCTTACTTCTTTCTAAAATCTTTGAACAAGACGGCGATTCTACCCTTTCCATAATCACAAATTCTTGTTTTAGAGGACACTTTTCGTCTTATTTTCAAACGGGCATATGTGACCATTTTATAGTTNNTTATGGTAATTAGTTTTTCAATAGTAGTCACATCTAACCGTAAAACTGTTACAAAATTTTATCTTATTATTTCAGACCAAAAAAATTCGTCTCAAGCAAGACGCCCTCTTCCAAAATACTTTATCATAAATTCTGGATATACACCAAAAAAAAAAAAAAAAACCGAGCAAACACAAATTAAAAGCCGATCTAAAATAACAAAATAAAAAGGAACACCGAACTCGGGTTCCAACTTTGAAGCCGGTGGTAATTTCACCATCCTTCCCTCTTTAATCCTCTCTTCTTTGTGTCTGAACCTCCATTATCAAAACCTTCAAGAATACACATTTCTTGTACAAACAACGAACAACGAACAACTTAAATCCTAAATTGAAACTGCTATTCAACAATTGCAAGTTTGTAACACCTTATTGCACATTTATTGATTATTATTGTTCAATGGCTTCAACTCAGCAGCATCGTTGTGTCTTCGGTACTTCCCCTTATTTTCCCATCTTAATCAACTTTTTATTCAATATTTTTGGCGGGTTTATTGAATTATGAACTGGGTATTTCTTATTTTATTGATTGATTGATTGATTGATACAGTTGGGAATATACCTTATGATGCTACTGAAGAACAGCTTGTTCAAATCTGTGAGGAAGTTGGACCTGTTGTTTCCTTCAGGTTTGTTTTTCCTTCTGCCCCAATTTAATTTAGCTCGTATCGAGTAATGCCGATTTTCATCTTGGGTCGTTCGGAAACAGCCTCTTTGTGTTGCTAACACAAGGGTAAGGTTTCATACATCACTCTTACCTCGCAATTTGCGGAAGTCAATTAGGCACTGGGTGATGTTGTTGTTGGAGTAACAGTAATTAGTACCCTAATTACATACAGTTACAAGTTCCCGGCTTATGCTCATCAAAGATACTGCATTATACAGTTGTAAACAATTGGTAGATGATGCTCCTCAATTGTATGCTAGTTCACTTGTATGATTTTATGCTCCTAGATTACTGTTAAATTTGTCGAACCTTGCATGTATGGAATAGTGAATCGGATTGTAAAATGGGAGAGGTAATTGGAACTTCAGTAAGGTAACGGTATAGAGGAGGTTAAGAAAAAGCTACGGGATTTAGCTGGTAATCATGCTTGTTTTAGTATTGGCAAGGTTTTAGGGAGGTGGTTAGATAGAGGCATATAGATGCTTAGATGGTAATGAATGTGTGTAAAAATTATGATGGTAGCAGACACCTTTGGCGATGAAGTTAGAGAGACCTCATTATCTTCTTGTCAACTGGACGATTCTCGGGTGTAGTTTATATTGGATCATTGGAATTAATGTTTTCGTGAAAAGTGAAATATATTTTGGTATAGGAAGGGTTGAGGAGTGATAAGGTGGGGGATAGGATAATTGGGGTCGAAGAATCAGTAAGGGACGGAAACCATTCTTGTGAGTAAAGGTGCTTTGTCTATGATTGGCTATTTAGCATAATTTTGTTTGTATTGGTCATTCTTTATCATTTGTACAGTCTGTAAGGTTAAAGAGGCTGTTGAACCTTTTTACTATTTTTTGGCCATCGAGCTGAGCTTATGTAGATATGATGCTTGATATGATGAGAACAATTATCTTTTGTTGTCACAAAGTAGGTGTTAGTTGTATTCTACTTCTACAGATGTCCATTTGAGCGGTTAGTTCTTCGACACCCCTCCCTAGTTCTTCAACATGCCTTTCAAAAGTAAAAGAATAAATATATAGTCGTGTTTGTTGGCATTTAAAGAAACTTGAATCCTTACTTATGTTAATGTCTTGATGGAACTTGTTTATTTACTGCTTCTGTTTTGAAAGGCAGGCAGAAATCTTGGCAGTATCTCTGTAACAATACATATATCACAGTTGAACAAAGAAGGCAGTTTACCCAACCAAGTTTATTCATGTACACAAAAACTTATGTTAGGTAGTTTTTATCGGAGATCAATACAATAATAATTAAATGAGGAATACATAAAGATTCTAGTTGATGAACGTTCAGGAAGGACTGGTTTCTAACTTTCTAATTTCTCCAGGAATAGGCTTCCTGTTAGTTCCATCAGGGGGTTGGAGGGAGCTGTAGTCTAATCTCAGTTCTAACATTTGTAATGAGGCACATCCAGTATCTTGTAGGTGTCAGCGAGCAAGAGCTAACTGTGAGTTTCTTTTCTTATTTATTTTCTTCTTGTTTTCAGATTGGTTATAGATCGTGAAACTGGTAAACCAAAAGGTTATGGATTTTGTGAATATAAGGATGAAGAAACAGCACTCAGTGCCCGTCGCAATCTTCAGGGTTATGAAATCAATGGTCGTCAGTTACGAGTAGATTTTGCAGAAAATGACAAAGGCTCTGATAGAAATCGTGAACAGGTTAATGTTATGGATATACACAAATGTAGTTGCATTTCGTACATACATTCATCCTTTTGTGGCTGTATGGAGAACTTTTTCCTGCAGAAACTTTTGTCTGGGCTGTGTGTCGCTGATATCTATATTTTTGCTGTTAGTAGAATAAGTAGATGTACCATGTATCTTTTTTTATTGAAGTAAATATATTTTTTTTAATAAGGTTGTCTAAATTAAAGGCAAGTGGGTTCCTGAAATTCAATGCTCCCTTACCAAGTCATAATGTTGGGAGCTCGTGCCATGCATCTCTCATCCTGAAAACGTTGATCAGTGTTGGCTTGCATGGAGGTTATACTGCAGAGTATAGTGCCCAACTTCTGTGGGTTAGAGGTATGAGCCCTTATGGCATCACACATATAAAATCAAGTGAAGTAAGGATGTATAATTTTGATGACTAATGAAAAATACTACTTAAAGTTGTGCATAATCTTTTTGTTTAAAAAAAAATAGTTTTGGTGACTATTTGAGGCTGTTGACATAAATCATTATTTGAAATCGTCAATGACGGGTATCAGTGCAACACTAAAAAACAGAGTTGAAAGAAAAAAAAAGGTAAGAAAATCCATACATGAAGAAATGAGTATACGGAAATTAGAGAAATAGAAAAATAAAGTAATCTTGAAAATTAAAAAATGATAATAGAGGTAGATTCAACTATTCAAGTGAAAAAAGTTGAAAAAATATGCAAAATAATATTTGAGAGAGAGAAAAAAAGTAGTATTCCGTAGTATAAAGAAATTAAAATCTAATAACATTTAAAAAAAATAATACCTGGAAATAGGGGTTGACACAGTTTATCGAGTGTGAATTGTAAGTTACTTTTGATAGTTTGAACAACAACCTGCATATTGTATTCCCATACCTGTTTACCTATTACATAAGTACAATAGTACCTCAATGTATTGTATAATAACTGGGAATGTCTTTGATGACATTTTGTAACGGGCAGTTACTCTTTTTGTCTCTTACTCTTCTTACTTTGTTTGAAACCTGTCTTCACTGGGTTCAGCCTTGTGTTTCTGTGATATTTAGTATTGAACTTATTTTCCTTATCTGTAAACCTGGCTCCTTTGTATCCAAAGAACTTAAATGCCTGAACGCTTATGTTGCAGGGTCGTGGTGGGCCTGGACTGGTGACAAATGTGGGTTAGTTCAATATCATTCTCAACCTTTAAGTTTGAAGATTCACCTTAATTTCTTAGAGCAACCACAAGTCCACAATGGCTGTTCTTTTTTATTGCTTTTGGCTATAGGGATCCAAAACATCAAGTTAATTCTTTGTTGGGACGGGAGCAATTGGTTTCTCAAAATAAGAATTAGTTCTCTGTTCTCATCCAAAAACCAGTTTTTAAAGAGAGAGAAAGCGCGGGAGAGAGATGGTTGGATGTGGGTCCACTTTAGTAACAACCTTAAGTTCTTACATTGTTTTATTCACTTCTTAAATTAGGGGTTGGTCAAAGAGATGTGACATGGAACAAACCCAAAAATAAGAACCATTGTCGTATATGAATACACAGTCGTTCCACTGTTGCTGACATTCTGGCATACTGTTATCTAACAGATGTTCCAAAGCAGATAGGAGGTCCAGCGGTCAATGTGGATGCAACACTTCACCAACCAATCGGCCTTCCAATAGCTATGACGGCTGCTTCTGTCATGGCAGGAGCCCTTGGTGGCCCTCAAATCAGTCAGATAATTCAAAATGGGTTGCAGAATCAGGCGTCAGTGGGCAATGACCCTTTAACCCATCATCTAGCCAAAATGTCCAGGACTCAATTAAACCAAATTGTACACGAAATGAAGGTAATCATCAATAAGCAGCTGTTAGCAATAAAAATCTAGATACTTTATGACTTGAAAGGAATTTATTTAGTATCAATCTATTTCAGGTGCTTGCTACACAAAACAAAGAGTTTGCTCGTCAAATTTTGCTTGCAAGCCCACAGCTACCAAAAGCTCTTTTCCAGGTTCTATTCTACTCCGTCTTCCTCAGTTAATTGCTTTTAGTCCCTCGATTTGACCATTTCCTGGTAGATTGTAGCATCTGGTTTTATGTGTGTGCTCATGCGTATATCGTCATCACTAATAGTTATCGTTCATTTATACGAAGAGAAAAGGGGCGGGAAGGGGTTGGGAGGCGCTGAAGTAATCATTATGTCTTCTTTTGCTATCAAAACTGAACTATGGTCATTATTAATCTTTAACCTTCTTGTGGGATAGTAGGACTAGATTAGTGAAGGCTATTGCAGAGTGCTATTCAGAATTAAAGTTTCTGGGCAGAATTTTAATAAACCGTAGATTGCTGTGGTGCTGCGTGATGTTCTGTTCCACACACGCATTGCTTGCTTAATGCAGCGGTTCAAATCTATAAAAAGGGAAGTAAAGTATTGATGAATGAACTAATAGCCTAGGTTTACTTGGGAGCAAAAATGAGGGGATGAAAATTTGAATATCTAACCATCATGTTATCATACCACTCCTTCACCATCCTGAAAGATGATTGTATGGACGTCAGAGGCACCGGATAACTTAAATACACATTTTTAGTAATGTAGCCCCATCCTAACAAATCTCTACTAAGGAATGACATCATTTAACATTACAATCTTGATTAAATTTAAGTACATATGCTGCTTCACATGCATTTGTTGGTTACTGATGGCGAACACAGTCTTTTTAGTTTCTCATGCACCAAAAATAGTTGTCATGGGAAGGGAAGTTCTCATAGGATCCTAACATATTTATTTATAAATATAATAAGAATTATTTATTTATTAAAAATTATATCCGCGTTTACATGGTGATCTTTTCTTTGCTTGTATATAGTCTATCGATGACTTTTTGTGTATTTTCCTGATTTGTTTTCTTTTCATTATTCTTTCTTCTAATTATTTTACGTGCCAGTGACAGATGACATCTTTTAGATAATAATACACGTCAGCGATCCTAAACCGTTTCAAGATTAATGCTCTTTTGTTGTTTTGAGATGTTGACTTCCTTAATTTAGAACCTGAAGTTATTAGAACTTTTGGATTGACCCTTGTTGGGCACTTGGGCAGCTCTAGGCATGTACATTTGTGTTATGCGTTGGATATTCGACGAGTAGTGAGGATGATGCTCATGTGTTTGTTGACGGTGATTTGCCCAACTTTTTGTTGAAATTGATGAATATTTGGCAAGAGAATTGGATGGCCTAAATAAAAAGAATGCATTGGGTATCTGTTCTTGTGGGGTTACGTAAAATCCAGGATAGCAGGTTACTATGAAATTGTGCTTTTCTGGCAGTGCTTGAATATTTTATGGTGTTTTACTGTTAAATCATTTCGATAGATTACATTAGAGTCAGGTAATTTATCTTTGCTTCCTTATTGGCCAACGCAGCGCGAGTGCCTATTTAGTTGGGAGGACTTTTTTTTCCTCGAATACTTACATCTTAAACAAAATATCATTGTACATACGAGTACGTCTTATCAAAATGCCTTTTTCTAAAGCTGATCTTGTTGTGCAGAATGTCGTGATTAATCTTTTGACCATTTCTGACTACAGGCACAGATAATGCTGGGAATGGTGACGCCCCAGATGGTCAGTTGTTTAAGTTGTAGTGGCTTCTTTCTAGTAGTTCTCCTTATGATGGCATTAGAGTAACACTATTCTTTCTTGAACCTTTAGTTGCAGATGCCAAATATAAGGCAACAGGGCCCTAATCTAATAAATCAGCCTTCATCACAGCTTCCCGTGCAAAGTCAACTTCCTGCTATTCATAATGTTCCTGGGCAGCCCTCTTTCACTCCATTATCCTCAATCTCTCAGGGTTCTTTGGCGCCTAATCAGTTCTCAGCACCCATGCCACTTCCTCCACAGCCACGAGCTCAGCATCCAAATGCAAGCCATCCGGCAGTACCGCCACAAAGTGTTGTGCCTGCCCAACCTGGTCCTTCATCTCTTCTGACCGCACGCCCTCAACGCCTAGGTGGTTTACAATTGCCACCCGCACCTACTTCGTTCAGGCCCGTGCAAGCGCCACAGCAGCAACATGCGGCTGTGCTGGACGTCCAAAATGTAAACTCTCAGCCGTCTATTCAAAGTCGTCCTTTGTCATCAGATCTGGGATATCAGGTTAGAATTGCTTTCTTATAGT
Organism: Silene latifolia subsp. alba; assembly: GCA_001412135.1. Classification (NCBI taxonomy): domain Eukaryota; kingdom Viridiplantae; phylum Streptophyta; class Magnoliopsida; order Caryophyllales; family Caryophyllaceae; genus Silene; species Silene latifolia. Next base: position 8,036 of record LHUT01001791.1, read on the forward strand.
TTTAGTTATCCTGTTAAACTGAATAATGGGGCACAACTTGATGAGTGTTGCTCACCAAACTTAATAGAAGAGCTGTTAGAATGAAGAATATGGTATTATAGATAGGTTTTGCAACAAAATTGCAGGTGAATATGAGCTTGGCACTAAAATTTGGTATCAATCGTGAAATATCAGTGTCTGAATGTCGCTGATGTAAATGTGTATTGAGCAGTACTGCTTGAATTTTATATACGTCTTATCAACTGCATTAAATATTTGCTTCTTAAGATCTAAAAGTTAAGTTCATTTTCCATGTTTCTAGCCTATTTTCTTTATCTTATTAATTTCACAAGCACACACCATGTGCAATTTTAAATGTTTCTCAATATTTCTCCCCCAAAATTACAAGTAATATAGATCGACTTTTGGAAATATGTTACATTGAAGGCATTTTTTTTTTTTTGAAATATTTGTTGATGCGGCCAAAATAACAGTGTTTTTATTATGGTGTTATATAATGGATAGTACTGTCATTGCTCAGGTTGCCTCTACAATGAATGTGTTATTGGTATTTTTGTTGTTCAGGTTGCCTCTACAATACGCTCTAATATGACAGAAATGAACACAGTCGATTCCACGCGTCTTCAAAATGTGACTAATCTGGCCTTCATTAACAAAACAAACACCTTGCCCAATTTGCCTCCATTATCTAATAGAGATGATTCTCAAGATCCGAATGTGCGTCCTTCAAAGCTTATGAAATTGGATTCTGGAAGAGTTGCTCCTTTTTCATCTGCTGGATTGGCTGTATCGACTGCGACTACTCCTGGACCGTCAAATACTGTTGGGAATAGCGCCATTGCAATGGGCAAAAGTTCAAATGTGGAAGTACAGAATACAGAGAAGCAATCCTCACAGGTAATATGGCTCTCCAATACTGCAATACCGCACTGACTATTTTCCCAGTCTTTCAGGCAAGCCTGTAACTGAATTATCTGACAACCCAAAAGCAAAGTCATTTTATGTTATAGGACCTCCGTCTGATTTATATTCTCGTCGTTTGACTTCGAACAGTTTTGACTTTGACTGATACTCATTGTACAACTTTTCAAAAATGAAAATATTAAAAATTTGAATGAATGTTATTTTGGTCATACCTATAAACTATATATCGTTACAAGAAAGAAAATAAACCTGAATCTTCAATTAAGCGTTTTAAAGTTCTTGGTTGCAATAAAACTGCTGCGTATTATTAATTGAAGGATCTATCGTGGGGAATCTCACGTTTGACAGTACTTATTAATAATGTGCAGTTGCAGCTTGCGCCTGATGTGGAGTCAGCCCTGTTGCAGCAAGTGTTGAGCCTGACTCCTGAACAATTGAGTTCACTGCCGCCTGACCAACAACAACAAGTCATTCAGCTTCAACAAATGCTCAGATGATATATTGTACAAGTAATCTGAAGGTTTGTTGTGTGCTCTAGAAGCTTACATATAGACATGACAAATTGGCTAGCAGATTTCCGGCCTTTTCCAGGTTACTCTGTTCGGATTTAAATGGGACCTGAGGTTGCACCGGGTTGAGGTTACTTAGATCTATTTATCTGCCCAGCATGTGTATAAAAGTGAATTAATCGGCAATTTTGTTTACGTTGTCTTGTGCTACGTTGCTGCTACAAGCAATTGAGGCCATCAAATGCTTAAAGTTTAATTTTTTGTCACTGGTGAGCTTTCCATAGAAGAATATTGTGAATCAACAAAGCTATAAATAATAGACTATTTGGGGTTCCTTTTTTTATTGTAACAATCATATATCAACAATATATTTCATACATCGCTTTATTACGGAGAATTGAGTACGCCTTTTATTACGTAAGGATAATCGAGTACTACATGAAGTATTATTTCTAGTTCTAATCTAAAAGTTGAAATAATATCTGTATGCATTTATAATTTGAGAAATAAATAAATTATACTCCGGAATACTTTAAAACAAGATACATATATCATATCCTAATAATAATTCCTACAATTTCAATCTATTAACTTATTCCAGGTGATCATTTGCCTCTTCTTTGATGAAACCTAGAGCAACCACCAACGGTGTAATACAGTTCCAAAACAAGGAGAGCCCAAATCTGCTTTCGCCTTTCTCGATGCGTGTTTCGCCTTTCTCGATGCGTGTTTCGCCTTTTATCCATTGATCAGTCATTACGGTCACGTTTCTCAGCTTAGGCTGATAGTTGTACAAAAAAAGTAAGTTCACTTGCAATTTTAAAGATATAAATTGAGCAAGCTACCATGATAGTATAAAGAATAGTGTGACTTACAATATTTTGAGGGATGCCTTCAATTTTCATCTGCAAGTGTGTAATAAAAACCATACACGAGTTAATACTCCTTCGTAGTTAAATTTGCTATTAAAGATGATACACGTAAAGAAAAAAGACGTACATGTAAAATTTCGGTTGGGTATCCGAATCTCTTAAAAAGAGAAGCAACCTGAAAGACATAACCAATAAAATGTAACGTGTAAGAAAAGGGGATATGGACACGAAATGTCAAAAGAGATGTTTGATCTATGTAGCTTACTGTAAAAGCTGTTAGTTTTGCTTCACGCTCAGTCTTAGCGCCAGTACATACCTGAAATCGTTAAACAACAATAAACTGAAATCGTCAAGTAATCATAAGCGACTCACCAACCACAATCATAATCATAATCATAATAAACAATAAACTGAGAAGATTTTGAACTTAAAATTCAAACTTACCACTTTTCCAGATGCAAACACGAGCACAGTTGCCTTTGGCTCACAATACCTTATTATTATGCCATCAAAGACCTATGAAAAACAAACGAAAATTATGAATACATACCGCCTTTATTACACGAATATGAATAATATTTGTAGGAGAAGATAATGCAGAATTGTGGAGTATAACATACCATAGGGTCATATAACACATTTGTATCATGTTTTGATGCAATTGCGGCAATATCTATCTTGCAGTTCAGATCGAGAGTTGCCACAATGTTCCTGAATTATAAATTATAATGAGCAAAAAGCAACACAGCATCAGAGAAAACCTCAATTTACTTATTTTAATTATTATTAGTGAGAACTATCGAATACCCTCTATAAACTAAAAGAAAACCTATATAATTTGGAAGCTTTGAATTTTCTATTCATACCGACATTGAATATAGATGTTAATCCAAATTAACTCCTCTGCGCCTCCGCCCTAGTTTCATTGCTAACCTTTTTATTTAGAAAATTATAAATAAAGGTAAATATATGATCATGAGTCGTGACAGACAAAGTATGAAAACACTTACTCTTGTGTATGGTCCCGCCTTGTTCGCAATTTCGACTTCATGTTGTTTGCCTTGTTGTTAGCTTGTTCAGCCATTCTTGTCTATATTGATGGAAATTCTCAAGAAACCCAATAATAATATAAACTTTGATGATAGAGAGTTTGGAATTATTATGAAACTACATGAAGTGCAACCAACCGGGTTTTTATAGTGGTGAATTACCTTGCTATATCCTAACCGGTATCGGGGTAACGTATTACGAATGCTTTCCAGAATCCAATCACAGGCCAACTTCTATTCTTATTTTGTTTAATTAATACGAATTATTATTATTAATAAGAAAATATTCCTATTCCTATTCCTATTCCTATTATTATTCAAACAAATATTTGCAACTGATCCACCACAGTCCATCATGCTGCGTTTCAATAACTTGGAGATTTGGTGTATTTGCACAAATCGGTGTTGACTGTTTTCAACTCTCATTCGAGCCAACAACTCAAGTTGTAGCTCACTTGTCTGAGTTTTGTAGCTCTTCTTTTTGGCCGTAGATTTTGACAGAAATAGCAACCGTACTCATAGCATACAATGTCATATACGGAGTAACATAAAAGATACTAGGCCTCAACTCTGAACTATCTGAGTACCATGATTATGGAACCTAAGATTATTTAGTACTACATTTACTGGGAAAGAAAACCTGTTAACATTCCAAAAGCGAAGTCATGTTTTTATGTGCAGATTTGAGTGTCATAATTTGTTTTGCAAGCATACAATACTCTTGTTTTATCAATAGAGGGCTTATCAAATTTGGTTTACTCAGACATTTTCCTATGCTCATTCTGTTTCCGCCAAGAGAACATGTTAATGTTTCGCCTTCAATCACCTCAAAACACTTACAATATTAACAAAAATAACAGCATTGACCCGCTGTCTCGATTGGCTCAATTATAACGGGGTCAAATGTAATCGATTGGAGGTTCTTTCTAAATAGAAACTATAATGCTGTACATAATAGGTTTACTTGTACTAGCGATTGTAAAAAAGAAATACAACTATACAAGGCTAACGTTCAAGGTTATCTAGTAGACATAATCCAGCTCTGTTGGTCTATATAGCTTTGCCATCACAATTGATCAAATAAGCAATAAGATTCACAAACGGTTACTACGACCAACTCTCGAGCTGTGACTTGTGAGGACTCTTTTGGTGCTGTTTTCTGCTTTATAAACAACAGTCAAACTCTTTAGTGCCTGCTGTTTTTGTAAAAGCTCAGTTAAATGTGGGTGCGGAGAGGATGGTCCGATTGAGCTAAGTTCGGGTTGGGTTATTTGAGGTATATATGGGTCTTGTTTGGTCACAGGTTCGAGAGTTGAAACATCTATCAAGTTTTTTAGAGTGGCAAGTTTGTTATAAAATCAGTTGAAATATCTGTTAAGTTTGTTAGAGTCGGTTACAGTTAGTTAGCAAGGTTGGTTATTGTGAGCTGGCAAGTTAGTTACTAGTGGTTTTAAGTTGTATAAATACTAATGGAAGCTTCAGAAACAAATTCATTGAATCACAAATACAATTTCACATTAATCGTTTTACATCCTTTTTTCTATCCTTTCTCTCAAACTCTCTCTAATTCCTCATTTAATTCTCAAAATACAATCACAATCTCGTGTACTGTAACAGATTCTAACTAAAGAAAATATGAACCCAACCTCCATTGTTGAACATTCCAAACAAAACACATCCCCCATGGAATACCCTCCCAAACAAAACCCGTCTTCTATTGCTGAAACATCCCAAGAAATCTCAACTACCGTTTATAACCATTCAAAAGAAAACACAACAACAAACAACTTCAGTTTCCAACTACACCCTGCAATTAAACTGAAGCAAACTCTGGCATGTCTGACTGAAGAACATTTTAATCCAGAAGGGTTCGGAATGATCGAAGTTGGGAAAGTTGGTTTGGATATTACTGTTCGTAACACTAACGGCACTGTGAGTCAGTTATGGTTGAAGGCCACCGGTTTAATCGATTTCAAATGCAGCAAGCCTATGATCAACAAATGGGTTAACTTGAAAAACATCTGCCATAATCTTGCTGATGCTCATGATCAAGATACCATAACCATTCATCATCTTGATGCCTCTAATCAACTCTTCTTTACATTTGGTAATTTCTAATTTTCTTGATAATTTCAGCACTTTATTTCGTAACTATTTTTTGTTGCCCTGTTACTTTCGTTGGATATCTTCATAAATGTCGAATATTCTCGTTTGACTACCCGCAGTATATTATTCATTTGGTAAAATAAATTTGTGAATCACATAATACTTGTTCTTTATTTTTGTAATAGGGTTACAGTTTGATACGCCTTGTTACTCGTGAATGTATAGGATTTTTAAGAGGTTTTTTTTTGAGTCAGTTCATTTGGTAAATTCTATTTTTTCTTGTTACTTTAAGCACTTGATTCTGTAACGAATTTTGTTATCCTGTTCCTTTTGTTGGATATCTTCATAAATATTGAATATTCTTGTTTTGTCCATGTTACATTTATCGCTCTAAGCCTGACCTCGAAGCCTGACCTGCCGCAGTAGATTTGTTTGCTAAAGTAACTTTTTGAATCACATAATTCTGATAGGATTATTAACAAGTACGACGTAACTGTTTGAACAATGTTGTTAATAAAACAGTCACTCTTTCTCTATAAGACAGCAAGTCATTTAGACGTACATGTTAAAATTACAAGTGTGAATCTGTGATATATTTCGGGTTTTATTTTATGGCTTATGACCTATCCTTGTATACAGATTAGCGGGATGATGAGATATGTTGAAAGGTGTTATTAGTTGTATTATGTGGCAGAATGGGTGTCATTTGATTGATGTATGTACTTTTGGTTCAGGAAATGATCATCCAACACAATTCTTTGAGGAATTAGTTGAACAGGATGAACACAAGTACGTAAAGTTACCCAAAATCATATACGCCTGCGAGGCTGCTATACTGTCTGACCATTTGAAGCTGTTCCGGGTGTAATTCCAGAGCAAGTATCGTTACCACCCGTGGCTTGTAGAATGATGTCTTGGGTTGAACCCTTCTTGCTTCTATCGTCTCCCTCGGCCTCTCCTGCAACAATGAACGAACTGAGGGCTTGGCTTTGTGCCAAGCGTACTCACTCCGACGCCCAAGTCAGTAAACTTAAAGGATTAAGCTGTATGTTATTTAGAGCGATATATTGTAGAGAGATGAGGAAGATAATACCAGATGAATAGTGTATTTAGGTTAAGTTGTGGATTTGTTCGATCCTCTCCTCAAAGAAGGTTGAGGGGTATTTATAGGCTTTCACCTTTTGTCACGTAGT
>LHUT01001792.1:0-20311 GCA_001412135.1 Silene latifolia subsp. alba
TGTAAGTGTTTGGCAAGTAGCTTATTTGCACAAATAAGCTACCTGAAATGAAATGCTATCCAGGGTAGCATTTGAGATTTCAGGTACCTGATCCTCCTTTAAATTACATTATTACCCCTTCAATTTATAATATTAAATAATTATCATATCCTTTTACGTCATTTTACCAAAATAAGCTACCTTTTCAGTTAGTTTGCAAAACATAATTTTACATAATCAGCTACCTTATTATATTAGCTCCTAATTTTCAGCTACCTTTTCAGGTTTCAGTTAGGTTTTCAAGTACCTTTTCAGGTTTCAGGTACCTCTCAGCTAGTTTTACCAAATAGAGGCTAAGAATTTGTATTTTTTTTTAAAAAAAAAATTAGACGGGTCTGAGGGTCGGGTCCGGGTCCCATGAATCAGACCCGGACCCGGACCCAAAATATTTTATTAAGACCCATACCCAACCCATACCCATCAGGGTCTAAAAAGTTCAGACCCGAATCCGACCCATTAGGGTCCAACCCGAAGGATCTTGGTCAAGTCCCAGACCCACTGCCATCCCTATATATACGTATTGATTGATGATTGATTGATTCAAACAGGGTCGTGCAAAGCGCGGGATCCTAGTTCCTACCTAGTTAAAGATAAAACTCATAAAGCTCGCATTTGAATTTTGTTAAATCTGAACAAAAGGTATAAATAAGAGCGAAATAAACGGCCCTCAAATCCTCACTACTACAGCGTCTCTCTCTCTTCTCTTCCACCTTCCTATCCTATTCTGCTCATCTTCTCAACTGTCAACAATGGAGGAAGAAATTGACGAAGCCGAATCGCAGTCTCAGGTTATTTCTGTCATCTTCACAACATTTTCTTCAACTTTATTGTTCATACTTCACCGAAATTGCATTTTCTAGTAGTTCAACATCATGTTAACCTCGATTTTATGTTCCATTTGCTTCAATTTATCGCTCTTGTTGCTGATTTTTTTTGCTGTGTGTGATGATGATTGATTGTTCGTAATTTCTCTTACAAATTCAACCGCACAAATTGTCCTATTTAGTTACTCGTATTGATTTTATTGGAGTTTTGATAATCTTCGTTTATGCGGTAATGATGTGCGAAATTATTGTATGCGACGTGAATTAAGGTTTTATCCGTAAATTAGATTATAATTTTATCGCCTCAACTTGTGGAGATTGTTCGTAATTTGGTTTGCCGGTTTCTGAGTTGATCATTGTTTGATTATTTTTCATTTAGAAAGGGAAGGATTGACTATTGAATTCATTTTCATACATTTGTTGAAAATAAGTGAGTAATTTTGAATGGAGGGACTAGGGAGTATCAGGTATATTTAGGTAAAGCGACGGACGAATAATTGATCTTCTTGCTGATTAGAAGTATGATTATTGTCCGTCTTTTCACATTATACAGAACTAAAATTCACAATTCTGCTATGTTTTTTCCATATGAAGGTATTTGTTATGTTTATTGAAATATAAGGATTGAGTATCAGGTATTTCCACACGTTTGTTAAAGTAAGAAAGCATAAATTTGAACAAACATATGGAAATGGGTGACTGGAGGAAGTATTAGGTAGATTTAAGTAGCACGGACGAATACATGATCTTCTTGCTGATTATAAGTATGATTATTGTCCGTCTGTCATGTTATACAGACTTGAAATTCACAATTCTGTTTTCTCTATATGAAGATAACTGTTACTCCGTATGTTTTATCGAAATATAATATTGATTGTGAAGATAATCTTTGAACTTTTCTAAATAGTGTATATAGGAGGCTCAATATGCCATACAGAGACCACATAGGCTAGTTTGCATTGAGGTAAATAGGTGTTTGGAGATGTAAAGAACATAGTCTATAACTTTGTTTGTAAGTTGAACAAGATGTGGTTGACATGAGGGAGAAGGGATGCAATGATGTTTAAGGACCTTCTATTCTTGTACTTATTATCCGCTGGATATATGAACGACGAGTGTAGGAGGAAACCATTGTATAATTAATCTGTAATAGGGCAAAAATCGAGGACAACCATTGTGAATTTTAGCCTTTACTTTCTGTAAAAAATATTAGTTACATGGAACAAGGTTAAATGTAAGTAAAAAAAAAAAAAACACTGAAACAACATTCTGATCTTAGATTTTCCTTCAGAGTTACTCTACAACAAACTACCTTTAGCCTATCATCAACTGCCAGAAATTGATGTGCTTTCTTTCATCATTTATGCAGGTTTATATGGCCTGTGTTGTGCATGGTCATAGGTATGTCTAATGCAATATATTACTCCTTAAATGCTTAATTTTGGAAAGAGTGCTATCGTGGTACTTGCCTCCTAAGCTTCTGGTCGACGTTATTAATGCCTAATTTGAAGAATTATGTTATTCATCAATATTTACTGCAACCTATGTTGCTCGGACTCGGTGAGAAGTATCCGACACGGGTACGTGTCCAAGTGTCGGATTCGTCTATTTTTATGAAAAAATTCATGTTTTTGGTCTAAAATGAAGTGTCCGAGTGTCCTACCCATGTCCGAGTGTCCAATATCCGACACGGGTACGCGATGTCATATTGAAGAGTTCGAGCAACATGACCCACATGCCATTGGACTAGATGGTTAGACTCAATAACCTGTGTAATGCTCTGGCCATTTGCTAACCAGTTCCATTGTATTTGACAGAATCGGAGTCTCCTATTACGATTCGACTATTAGGCAACTTAATGTGCTTGAATTTTGGGAGGATGGTGCAGATTATCCTCTAATTGATTTGGGTTGGAGATTCTATCTTATAACTGTCATATTGTTCATTGATGAAGTAATGTAGCTTGGTATTGTCCATGTCATGGTATTAAAATATTGTTTTTGACTTTGGTATTTCTACAGTGAAATATCAGGCCCAACCTGCGATCATTTACACCAGCACCAAATGTGAAGAAGCGTTCTTATCGGCTTTGCAGAGAAATGGTATGTGGTCTATTCTGCATTCGTCAAAGCCATCAATTTTGTAATCCTATAACAAAACGTTGCAGATGGAATGGACTTGGCACCCACATTGAAGCTAATGAAAAGTTCATTATTTAGTTACGAGCAAGCTTGGCACAGGTTCATATTCTTGTAGTTTTCTGCAACATTGATCTTGAGCTGCGTTATGTTGATTCTTAAAAATCTTGAACAGAAAGCTTCAAGATCAGCTGCAATTATTATTGAAGCCTTTCATTCTACCTATATCCATAGTTTAGCTCCTTCCTGTTTTGTAATTGAGTGATCTGGATTTGGGACCTTATTGTTTGGAACATTGAGATGCTGCTTCACTTTCTTGCACTGCTAAATTGAATATGAAACGCCAAGTGGTCCATTTAATACTGTATAGTCATTAGTTTTTGGGAGTGTTATTTTGTTGCAAGGTGATGTCATAAAGGCATGAGATGTATATATATTTGTATTAGTAATCCCTGGATTTGTAACGGAGCCCTGAAAAACGGAAGAAAATGAGAAAATGATAATATTGTTTTATTTGTCAGTCCTTTTTAAAAATGTAGTGAAAATGGTACTGAGTTTATTACTTTATTTTGAGTATATGATTATTGGCATGTTTCTAAAATGCTCGTGGAGTTTGTCTTTTTCTTTCTTTTTAGATTCTCACTCATTTTGTGAATATCATAGGTTGATATATCTCAGAGTTTCGGGAATGGATGATGGATTGAGTGTTAAAGAGCGCATAACCTTTGTAAGTTTCCACTCTCTCTTCAGCTGCATTCTGCACCCTAGAAATAAACGTGTTAGGCATCCACTATAAGCACACACTTATTAGGGAGTGATATTTGGCACATCCATCAACAATGTACTTCATTACTTCAGATTAGACTTAGCAAACAAGTCACTCGGGTCAGGTGTGGCTCTGGTCATTTATGGGGGCGCTGCTATCAGATCATTTTGGGGATGAGTCAATTTGAGTTGGATCATTTCCGGGTCGGGTCATTTTTGGAATGGGTCATTCTGATCGTTAGGAGTCAGTTTTGGTCATAATTATAAAAAAGCTCCTGGTTTCAACTTCTTCAGTTTGAATTGGGACATATTAGGTTTGGGTCAAATTTGGGTTGTACTTTTCCGGTTCAGATTGCATTTGGGTTGGGCTAACTAGGATCAGGTTCATTCGGCTCAGTTCACTTTTGCCACATCTAAATCGATCTAATCACGTGAGTCAGCAGGTATGATATGTGCGATATTGCTCAACAATGGACAGTTTTCATAATACATTGCATTAAAGCGGCAGCTATTTGAAGGCTATTTTGCTCAGTTAAAATCATTGCCATACAACATTGCACTAAATGAGAGTGAATCCCCTTGCTTTACTTTATCCAATTATAATTTTTCTAAATTGTCATTCATATCATAAACATTTAGACTTTCTGATGCTACTATAATGATAATCCTCTGATTACTCCAACCAAACCCAATATTTTTTGCCCTGAGAGTCATGTATTTTAAAGTGGGCAAACAGCTAGAGATGGATTGGGTTCTTTATTGTAGAATTCCCTTTTATTACATTTTCCAAATGTAATTCTTTGATTTTTATCTGTAAATCTGTAATGACTCTGTCAATAGAAAGTATTTAACCAATTCTGCCAAGTCTCTTTTATACGTATCCGTTCTTATGTTTTTTTTTTGGTTTTCTGTCAGCTTAGTTCCATGATGGATATAGCAAGCGAGGTTCAAGTTCGAGCTAGTGGGGGTCTTCTTGCAATATTGGAGAACGAAAGAATTGTTGATACCCTTGAACCCATGGAATATGGAGACACGTCAATTGCCATTGATTCTGTATCTGAAGTTTCACTGTATCCCCTAGTGTACTGTTGATGTGATGATTTGAAGGATAATATTTTGTTATGCTTTATAGTTTATATTGGAGATATCCTGAGATGCAATTATATACTCCCTCCATCCCAATCATTTGTTTGCCTTTGATTAACATACTCCTCACAAGAATAAAAAAAGGCAAATAAATGATTGGGACAAAGGGAGTACTATGCCGAATATAGTGTCCAAGCTCTTTTGGGATGCATTGTATACAAAGGCTGTCCATAGTTTTTCTTGACATAAGACAGAAATAAATTTCTTAAACTTGATGCCGCAGCTCATGAAGCACTACAGATTTTCCAAATTGATAAGCATCCCAGCCATATGGGCATTGGTCGATCAAAAGAAGGGTACCTTTTATTTTTGTTGGTCTTGTGTTTTTAAGTTGTGCACTAATGTAATCTGGAGTAGCTATTTTTTTTTTTTAATTTGCAGGTTTTCTGTTTTTGGTGTTATGAATAAGGTACAGGACTACAGGCTCTTGTCTGCTATTCTTTACTGAGAATATTGTTTCTGAATTTGGTATGGGTGCTTTTCTTTCTTCGCAGTGTGTCACACCAATGGGTCGACGTCTCTTGAGGTAAGCTTGCCCGGTAATTATGATAATATTTGAATAACTTGACACAATAATTACTAAGAGCTCAGGCACATGGTGTCCTGTTATGCAGAAACTGGTTCCTCCGACCTATACTTGACCTGGAAATTCTAAACAGTCGACTTGATGCTGTATCCTTCTGCATGACTTTTGTAGGCAGTGCAAATTGTAAGCCTGTTTTGGTGTGATAAACTCCTTCCAGTAGATGTTTTGATAATAGAATTTTTTTCAGAACCTATATGTGCACGTGAATGTATTGGATACAGAGCTCTTTGCGGAGTAAGTGCAAACCTTTCTGACTAACTTCAGAAGGAACTTTTGTATGTGCAAGTATGTTTTTAGTTTGTTACTTCATAAATGAGCAAGGATTCGAGGATTCAGCACTTGGAGTGACAGAGAATTGAATAATATAGCTATGTTAAATTGTTAAAACTGGGTGCTTCGAGAGAGTCGAGTGTTCTGACTGATATGGGGATCCTTGGGGATAAGAGCGCGTCAGACTAGTATTGGGTTGGAGAGTGCTGATAACTGAACTTTCTTGGTGACTGGCACGAGTATTCCTTGCAGATTCTCTTTGATGATCTTCCATACATCCCAAGAAACCAAGAACCACTTCTATGTTAATTCTAAATTAATAAAAGGAGAAGAGATGGATGGATTAAATGGCTCATAGCGGAGATGCAATTCTGTTGCTTTGATGATGATAAATTATGATTTGAATTTTCTTAATCTTGTGAAGATAACCTTTTTCTTATATTCTGAAGAACTGATAGTCTCTTTGCGTGGTACACTAAAGTCCATAAAAGATGTTCCATACTTAGTCAAGGTACCACACTTTTTCTCTCGCTGTGCTCTTGTCATGTAATTTCTTTACCCAATTCCGTATTCGAGGTTATCTTTTATGTCTGACACTTTACTTCATAGCACTCAGAATGTTTGAAAATTATTTACTTCAGTTATAAATATCTACCTGCTTTATTGCAGAAATTTAACTCTCCAAGCTCATTATGTACGAGTAGTGATTGGGCAGCATTTTTAAAGGTCAGTAGCAGGTTCTTTAAGTGATTTTTTGGTGAAATATGTGGAATCTGTCAAGGCTTTGACTCTTCACAGTGGTTTGGTTAGTTTGACAATCTTTATTTTTTCGAGTGTCTGGCTTTGTATTTATAACTGTTAGTTAGGCGTGGATGTTTCTCAAGAAATATCTACGGAGTACGTTCTTTACATCATATCAACATGCCGAGTTGGTGTGACCTATCATATTTACATCTTGTATTATATACGAAAAAGAGAACTGTGGTAAAACATTTCATCTCCCAAATTCTGCGCATTCCATCTACATCCTTTCTGCCGCAGCTGCTTTGACCCAAAACTTCATGTTCCTGCTATCCTGGATCAACATCCCTGCGTTATACCCTTTTTCCTCAGGTTCATCATTTTCGAATAGGATGTAAATTGCCTAAGCCATGGTGGCAGGTACTTCCTGTAGGAGGTTTGGTAGCCTTTGATAGTGTCCAAAGGAAGTGAAGGCTTTACCTTCTCAGCGGTTGTGAAAAGATGCGAAGTTAAGCTTGATAGGGGTATGGCAGTCAATTGATGGTTGTGGGATGGCTTGGATGAGTAGTTGGAGTGTGCGGAGAAATTTTATTTCCTTACCTTGTGCTGAATTATTATTAGTGGGTACCAGTGTACCACTTGTGAATAATTACATGGTGTTACTGCAGCAATATCTATTTACTATTTGTTTTCAGAATTCATGACCTAACCAAACGGTTATATAATCAGTTCTTAGTTAATGAAACCAATTCGTTTAAGACCTGAAGTTCTTTATTGAAAGAGTAGGTTATGAGTTATCTTCTTATCTCAAAGTCCAAATAAAGGTGGTTAATGGTGGTTTAGCAAAATTTGCTTGAAAGCTTTCTAAAACAACAGTTTTGGGTCAGATAATCATGTATAAGAACATTTTCAAATAAAGGTGGTTAATGGTGGTTATTTTTCTCTTGCTCTTTGTTCTCTCCAAAATTGCAAATTCTTGTATAAGACCATTTTCGTTTAAAACACTAAAGCCACATGTTATCTGATTCAAATACTCTTTCAAAATTTTCTTTTGTAACTACCATGGTTTATGGGGCCACTAATTAGTGAATGGGTTTTATATTAACTTTCCTCTCCAATTTTTTTTATTTTGTAACTACCACATTTACCCTTCCTAGAAACAATGGTCGTTAAAAACTTAAAACAAATGTAAGACAGTTTTATTTTACGCAAGATCTTGCGGAGATTCCATCGTCATTTTATCATGTCTTTCTTTTCTTCTTTTAATCTGGGTTTATTACATCTACGAACCCTCTTCTTCCAGAGCCTATCGTCCCTGCTGCACTTGAACAAGATATTTGAAGTAGGTATATCTGAGAGTCTAAGGGAACATATCAACCATTTCAACCTCAAAATTATTGATGAGGTATTTGTCCTGCACCGTTATCTTTGTCTATGTTATACAAGTTGAGCCTGAAGTTCTAGACGCAGGCTCCTGTCTTAGTGTCTGACAAAGTTTGTTTTTGTAAAAAATCATACTCCCACCGTCTTAGTCATTTGTTTACCTTTGATTAAAATACCTCTCACCAAGAATAAAAAAGGTAAACAAATGAATGGGACTTAGGGAGTATTTTTTTGGCTGAAAGGACGTGTCTAAGATTCATGTCCTGCTGCTGTGTTATATGCCTATATGACAAACTGGGGAGAGACACATTGGGAAATAAAGAAGTCAGAGTAACATAATTCTCTATTGAGTCTAAACCTAGCTATTCATGCCATATTGCAGGCTGCTTTATGCATTACAACGGAGCTCTCCTATATCTATGAACTGGTTAGGCATTGCAACTTCATCCACATTGCTGACAATCTTCATTATAATGATGATGATGATAATTCTATTCAAGTCCCTCTCCCCTCCTCCCTAACTAAAAACGACGTTTTATCCATTAACTGTGATATGTGATGTGTGAGTGATCTGTATACTTAGCTAAAGATTCTCTTATGTTTTTTTGTCAAGGGTAAGTTTCTTTGTTTCTGTTTTTCCATATTTGTCAATGTTTTTTAGCCTCTTTTAGAGTTCTTTTCTGTGTTACTTATTTCAACATCTAGCTTCTTCATTGTGTCTTTCTTCTTTGGCTCTGGTTGGGATAATTTATGCTTTGCACTGTGCAGGTCATTGGTGTCATTGATGTAGCTAGAGTAAAAGAGAAAGGTTATTCAACAATTGTCAAAGAGGGTTTCTGTGATGAGGTCAGATATTGAATACATTTTTGTAGCAGTTTATAATTTCTCGTTGAAGGAAATGGAATGCTCCTTTTTAGCAGTGTCAATTTCTTATTCCATGGAATTTCTTTCTAAATTAAACAAGTGAACATTAACTATTCTGTAGACGACCTCTGTGAGTTGGTAGTACCTATGTTGCTCGGAGTTGGTTAGAAGTATCCAACATGGGTGTGTGTCCAACAGTCCAAGTGTTGGGTTTGGTTATTTATGAAAAAAAATCATGTTTTTGGTCTAAAATGAAATGTCCGAGTGTCCTACCCATGTCCGAGTGTCGAGTGTCCAATATGGGTGCGCAGAGGTAATTTTGAAGAGTCCGAGCAACATAGGGTACTATAGGGATATTGTTGTTGCAAAGTAGTAGTATCAGTTGGTAATTTTGAATTTTGTTCTAATACCTAGTTGGACGAACTGAGGCAAATATACGAGGAACTGCCGGAACTTCTGGAAGAGGTAGCTATTAAACAAGTTGAAAATTGAGCAATGCACATTCATGTAACGTTTCATTATTGATGGTTCAGGTTCAAATATGATGCAGGTTTCATCACTAGAGCTTGCACGGCTGCCCCACTTGCATGGAGGAAAGCTTGTGCCTTGTACTGTGTACATACACCAAATAGGTTTGATCTACAATTTGTACCTCGTTGTCTGATGTAAAGTATCCCTTGTATTTTTTTACCATTGATCTGGCCTTTGCCTGTCATATAGTTATAATACTTTGAGGAATCAGAGAACTAGTGGATTTGTATAATTCCTTCTGTGTGTCAACATAATTTTGTGACATCAATGTACTTGTTAGTAACTTCACTAGTAAAAAGACAAAAAAGCTATCATAATATATCTTGACTCTATATTTTTTAGGTGTGTTTCTGTTTAAGGCTGATGCATATTGTGTAATCATCATCAGGCTGACTGAATCTTCACAATTCATGTTACTTCTGTTCATGTACTGTACTATGTCTTTTCTTTTAACTTGGGGAAACGTCAATGTGTTTGAATTCCTGTTTAGGATACCTGCTCTGTATATTTGAGGAAAAGCTCGACGAGTCCACACTAAAAAATCTTGAAGATGTCGAATTTGCTGTAAGTTGCATTAAACGAGTAGCTTATAAATCAATGAGAACAGCATGAGTGACTGAATTAGGAGTGCTACATAATGCAGTTTTCTGACGGTGACAACGAGCCAAGAAGGTTTTTCTACCGAACCTCAAAAACAAGAGAGTTGGATGACATCCTCGGAGACATATATCACAAGATTTTGGGTTAGCATGCTACTCTGTGTCTACACATGCTTCATCTTTTTGCCTGCATGGCCGGTGTTGCTAGCTGAAAAGATGGAGAATGCTGGCACGACTTCTCTACACTTGCTTGGTTTTGATTTGTTTACTTTTACTTTCAAATGGCATAGACATGGAGAGGGTGATTATAAGGGATCTGATATCACACGTTCTCTTATTCTCGGCACACTTGCTCAAGGCTGTGAACTTTGCCGCAGAACTTGACTGGTATGTAGATCTTATTCAACGTTACTACTTAGTCTGTCATTTGGTTTAAACGATTCTGATACCAGTTTATCTGGTTTCACATGTTCAGCTATTTGTCTTTGGCATTGGTATCTCAGCAAAACAACTATGTAAGGCCCGTTCTGACTACTGAATCCATACTCCATATACAAAATGGGAGGTTAGTGCCGGTTACTGTGTCTTACAACATGAAATAATGACTAATAATTTTTCAAAAGGAGGGTGCTGTGGAATGAATCTGTAATATGCAACACTGCTTCCTGTCAGGCATCTTCTGCAGGAGATGACCGTCGATACATTTATTCCAAATGACACGAAAATTCTTGATAATGGTCAGTGACTTTAGGCGTTGCACCTAAATATCTGGCCATTACCGTGTGTTTGTCCAAAGTTGCAGCGATACTTACATTATGTTTGCTCTTTCTCAGGAAGAATTAACATCATCACTGGACCTAATTATTCTGGAAAAAGTATTTATATAAAGCAGGTGTGTTAATTACTCGACCTACTGTAGACAAGCACATAAAGTTCTTTTGTTTTGTTTGTTGTTGATTTCAGGAGTAGGAATGTTTGATTTTCCTTGCTTAGCCTTTAATGGAATATGCACAAAAAAACAAAAACTTATAAAAACACTCCTCACTCAATAGACCTCTTCCTTTCTTTTCTGCCCCTGCCCCCAAGTGATGAGGTGGTTGACCTAGTGTGGCTTTGATGCCTAGGCTATGCTACTCAAACTCTTCTTATTCCCTCGCGTCCCCTTGTCAGACACTCGATACTCGGACATGGATATGACACTTGGACCTCATTTAAAGCTAATATGCATATTTTTCATATAAAAAGCAGAGTGTCCGCCACATTGACACACACCTGTGTCGGATACTTCTGAACGTGTTTGAGTAACATAGTTTATGGTAGTATATGTCTGTGGCTGCCCATGAGATCCTCAGACATACCTTCGAGGAGTCTTTCATTTCAACATCCAAGTTCACCAATCTATCCTGTCAAGCTCTGTTTTTGTCTCTTTGCTATGCATTGCAACTAAACCTGTCAAAAGATGACCCGACCCAAAAACCAACCGAAACCCATCCGAAAATAACCCAGGAGTAACCCACTCTTTCCAACCCGACAATAACCCGCATATTTACAGTTAAGACCCGCCCAACACATAAACCGACCCGTAGATAGGTAAATTTATTGAAAATTTGTATTTAAAACAAATGAAACTAGGTTTTTCTTTCCTTTTTTTTTTTTTNNTTTATTTAGGGACGTGCTTTTTCACATACGAATTTTACTCTTTCACATACGTCTTTTACAATTTTACCCTAGTCATTTTTTTCATTCCTTCACCAATTGTTCTTTTCCTCCTTTCACTCATCTCCTTTCACCACCAACACCCCTACTCCGTAAAGCCAACTGCCGGCCAACGTTGGCTAACCTCGCTCCGGCCGACTTTTTTCTCCGTCAGTGTTAGCAATACATGTAACCGTGTAAAAATCGAAACTAAACGATCAAGAGATAATTGATAAACAAAATCAAACTGCGTGTACTCCGTATTATACTGTACTTAATACCTACAACATCAAAGCATCGCATAATAAATATTGATAATTGCTCAAAGTTCAAATGTCGATTTATGACTACGCATCACTAAATGATAAGTGGGAACGATGAAGAATAAAAGCACAAAAGAATGAATTAAGAAGTAAGCATTAATTTCAATAACTGATAATAACTCCAATAATTTCAACCAAAAAAAATTAGTACGAGTAATTGATAAGCAACGAGGTTACTTCATTAATTGATGTATTGTAATCCATTGTTCAATTTTATAGAGAAATTAGATTCGATTTTAGGGAAAAACGTAATAATGTAAGAGTTAATTTGATTAGGTTTAGGAAAAAGGGTATGATATGGAAAGTTTATGAAAAAATGTATGTGAAAGAGTAAAATCCGTATGTGAAAAAGTAATTTCGTTTATTTAGGCTCATTTGTGAAAGAGTACCTTTTTTTTGGCTTTTGACTACCTTTTATGTCTTCTTTTTGCAAAAGCCTGCCTAAAATTCACTTCTGACGAAAAAATTCAACTTCCCGACGTTGACTGGCTGTTTTCTCCCTTTTCATACATACAACCCAGGTTTTTCCCCTTTGTTCATCTAACAAAATCCCAAAAGGCTCCACTCCATACCCAATGACCTATCAAAAGTCCTTTCCATCCCATCTTCATCGCATCAACCACCTCAATCTCCCTCTTCATCGCAGTCATATAAAAGTACCCTCTTTCTGTGTTACCCCGACTCTCCGACACGGGTGCCGTGTCTGACACGTGTCGAGTGTTGGATACGGCTATTTTGTGAGAATTTTTCAATTTTTTGGTCTAAAATGAAGCGTCAAAGTGTCGTGTCGGTGTCGGACAGATATGTGTCGGACACGGCAGTTAAGTGAAGTGTCGGAATAACATAGCCCTATTTTCCTCTGCACGGCGAAGATGGCGGGCATCAGAACATCATAAAATTAATGAGATAGCAGAAAAGTGATCCTGAGATTGATCCATGATGATTTTCGAAAATTTAAGACTAGGCGTTGATTTTGCCCATGATAGATCATAGTTGTTGAAAAAGAATTTACCATGTTCAGTTAAATGTTGATGGTGATTTTGTTTAGGTGAATTAGGTTTTGATTCGGGGTAAGAGATGGACAAATTGAGGTGATTAATGTTGGGTTTAATCAATCTTTATCGTCGATTATTAGGGTTATGAAGTAAAGAGTTAGATTCAACATGAAATGGTAAGTCAACGTCGGAAAGTTGACTTTTTATCACCGGAAGTAGATTTTTGGTAGTGTTTTGCAAAATGAAGAAATGAAAAGTAATTGAAAGCAAAAAAAAATGAAAGGTAGTTGTTCACAAATGTCACTAAATAAAAGGTAGTTTCTGACAATAAACCCTTGATATTATTTNAATATAAAATGATAAAAATAATCTAAACTTCTAAACTGTCAAAGTTTTAGAATAAAATATGCTTATATTTGTTTTAAACATTGTTTTACCACATGCTTAATTAGTCAAATGATTTACCATATAAATATATGATTTACCATATAAATATAGTCACTGCTTGTCATGTACGCAATAACGGATCAATCAAGTATGTCGTATATCTTTGCGATATTGAATGTATTAAACAAAAAATGTTTAATCTTACTAATATCATATGGAGTATTAAATATAGATATTTAAAAAAATAAAAAAATAAAATAAAAATATCTATATGTTTATTGTTAAAATTAAAGAATGTAGACATTTGTAAATACGGAGTATGTGTTAATCTGACCCGTTTTTGTCCCTAACCCGACCCGTACAAACGCGTATCTTACAAACCCGAAACAAACCTATCCGTATCTTATCCGACCTGAAATGACCGAATCTGTAACCCGACTGGCCTGTTTGACAGGTCTAATTGCGACACTATACCAATATACATGACTATTATGCCACTCTGCTCTCTCCATTTCCCAACTTATTTTATAATGTTCCATTTTCGAAGAGTTCTTAATTCTAGTTTTAGATGGAAAAATGAACTTATTTTTTTTTTATTATTGACACCTACTGAATCAATACTCAAATCACTCATGTTTTGCTATAATTTATAACGAAGTACTCCGTATTTCATTTGACATACATCAAAAGTTAATGTTTGATTACACCCAAATATTAATATGCTTTAGGCCCCTTAGTTCTGGTTCCATGCTCCAACATTCAGTTTTTGGTGTCTGCTTCAGCATATAAGATCCATTGATAAGGCCTGTCAGAATACCCCTTGTTCATGTTTCTTGCAGACTTGACCATTCTTCAAAACCGAGCCACAACCATCGTGACCGTATTTTTCCATTGAGTTTAGAATTCTTATAGTTCAGCCTGCAGGATATTACTGTCTCCAAAAAAGTGCCTGAAATTTATTATTGGATTTGTCACCTTTGTTTAGTTCACATACCTGCAAAAGTGAGGTGCGATAAAATTTTGAGCAGCTTGTGTTTCATAATATATGATTTTTTGGCTCAGGTAGCATTGATAGTCTTCCTATCTCATATTGGAAGTTTTGTACCTGCGGATGCTGCTGTGATAGGATTAACTGATAGGTACCTTTCTGATATTTGAGGCTTCTTACAATGAAGGTGTCACAAAGTTGTCAATATAACACTCAAATTTTTGTATTTTGCGGATAGGATATTTTGTGCAATGGGAAGCAAGCTCATTGCTGCTGAGCAATCAACATTTATGATTGATTTACAACAAGTAGGCATGATGTTGAGGTATAAATATTGAGCAGTTTCAGACGTGTGCAGTGTGCATAAATTGTATTCCGCCATCCCATTAACATTGTTCTCATTTTGCCTGCTGTTTTGAAGGATATTTTCTCCTAATTTACAACTTAGTATACAGCCTTTTAAAGATGATCTATGATATTAGTTGTTTTCATAAATTAAACATGATATTTTACTTTTCTTATCTTTACATATATTTATAGAAGATTAAATTAAAAATAACTCCCTTTTAAATCCAATTTTTTAAAATTACTCCNNAAGGGAGTAATTTTAGAAAAAAAAATTATATAAGCGAGTAATTTTTAAAAACTGAATTTTAAAAGAGTTATTTTTAATTTACTCTTTAAAGAAATTGGTGTTTAGAATTGACACCGGTTGACGGCAAGAGTCCAATGGAAACAATAAGCTTGGGATGAATATGAGGTGGTACTTGCTAATTTTAACATCATCTTCATTCCATAAGCTTTCACATGCATAGTGCTCTAGCTGCTCTCCTGGAAACAGGAGTCTTCAATTACCTCTGAAATCTTGTCCAAGCTTTCTTAATCAAGGGTAGGCTAAATGGGAATAATTGTAGGCAAGCTACGGCGAGATCTCTTTGTCTTCTGGATGAATTTGGGAAAGGCACTCTTGCGGAAGGTAAAAATTAGAGGCCTGTGTGACCTGATCTGTGATTGTAGTAACTCAGTCGGTAGTGTATAATGCTTCACATGCCCATTTCAGATGGCATTGGTCTTCTCGGTGGAACTGTGAAATATTTTGCGGAAAGTGAAGATACTCCAAAGGTTAGATGGTGAACTTCCTTCCCCAAGTTATCTCAAATAATTTGTGAGTGCACAGGAATAGGTAAACACGAGAGTGAGTATAACTGAAAGTGGAATCATTAATTTGTCAACATGTACCAACTTGAGCCAGTGTTTACTGACATAACCGCCAAGCTATTTTTTCGTTTCTTTCTATTAGCGGACACCAAGGGCGTGAATGGAGAAGACACCAAGAAAGTGACCCACTGAAACCCATACACATGGCTAGATGAATAATTATGCTCTAGAGAGTCGTTGAGTTGAAGTTGATGTTCTTATGAGTGCAGCTTTTAAATGCTATTCCGTTTGTACTCGTTATGCATATGTTATAACAAATTTCTATTGACATTAAGATTACGTGGTATTTATTTTGCTTGCATTCTTAACACTCTTATGAGCCTTCTTGTGGTACTAGTACTTCCACTGTTAATTTGTCCTGTCATGAATCGCTCGAAGTCTTCGCTTGCATAATCTTTAAGTTGATGAACTTTTTTTGTTAAAAGCTTCTGTTCTGAGTTGCTAACAGTATCTGTTACTACTTTGAAGAGAATATTCTAGATGACTGATGGTTAATTTTCAATATACAGGTTTTGCTTTGCACTCACTTGACTGAAATATTTCAGGAGAGTGTATTGCCCAAGGTCAATTCTGTGTTAATTTTTGAGCATTACTCAACTTAATGAGGTTTGCTTCTTGATGGAATTCTCAGTACTTTTTATAAATCGTGTAGTCTGAGAAGATTATGTTTTACACAATGAGTGTTTTGAGGCCCGAGGAGAGCAGTTTGCCTGTGGAAGACATTGTGTTTCTGTACAGGTATGTTTTCTTTGAGAAGCTTTCATGATGGTGCTTCTTCTTTTAGAAATTCAGGTATATATGAAGTGCCTCCTAAGAAGCACTTGTTGGGCCGACCCTGTTCAGTGTTTGTGCACATTAAAATTAACCAAAATTTTCCTAGTCAGTATACTTTCATTAGGATGATACTGTCAGGGCCGGCTTAGAGGGTGTTCAACCCATTCAACGGAACAGGGCCCCCGGTTTTGAGGGGCCCCATAATCTGAAATTCCGTCTGTTGTATATGTATAGTATATAGCGCGAGATAGCATCAAAGAACGAAGTTTGTCGCGGTGGTCAGCGCGAGTTTCTTTCCTAGACATCCTCGGTTCGATACTCAGTAGCTGCTGTTTTAAATTTTTATTTTCTTTTTCCAAAATGAATTCATGGAATTAAATTATGTTGTTGGTTGGATTCGAACCCCCAACCAAACACCATAAGTGTGAAGGTAGAACCATCTTATCAACATTATTTCTTGTTATTTAGTGTAGTGTTTTTACTTTTTATATATAAGAAAATGAAGAGTTTCTTGTTTCGCCAAAAAAACTTGCGTTTATTACGAGTTTTTTTGGTAGCTTTTTACAGATTTACATCATATTTGAGGTAATATAAATATTTTTGGGGCCTATTTTTGAAATTATGCACAGGGCCCTGGATACTGTCCATTATGAGTTTTTGTTAATTTCATAATACTTCTATCTGGAAGGACAGTTCATAGACTGCACCACCATCTAATCCCTAACCATAGTTAACAACATGGCTAAGGATATTGCAAGCCCTTACATACCTTTGGTTGTCATATTTGAATAGCTTAATCGTGTCAACTGATTGTTTCATGACATGCTATACAGATTAGTTCCTGGACAGGCACACTTGAGTTATGGTAGGTGTCTCACTACTCGTTACTTCTTGAGGCAATATCTGTCATTGTTTGTTCGACTTTTCATCCTGATTTGACCATCTTGCGGCTTTACAGGGATGCATTGTGCAATGCTTGCTGGTACGTTTGCAATTAATTTTGAGACAGTGCTATTTCAACTATGTGTTGTCCATACTGAAGTTTAAAATTTTTTATTATCTTGACTGAATATTTGACTTCAAAAGAAACATTTACTAACATCCGCAGGTATTCCTGAGGATGTTATAAAGAGAGCGGCCTTGATATTGGATGCAACCTCTGACAATAACCACGTCGAGCGACTATCTACCGAGAACTTAGTAACTCAAGATCAACAATACAAGGTCTTATTTCTCACTATTGTCGTAGATTAAATTTTACCAAAGAAACACTCAATAGTGCATTTCGCAGAGTAGCAATAAAGTATATTGTATCTCTAATTGCTATGTTGACAGTAGGATTTTTTAATGTAATTGCAGGATGCACTTGATAAACTGTTGGCTTTCGAGCCTAGGAACGGCAATCTCCAGTTCCTTTTACAAGACATTTTTCGTGTTGCTTAGAATAACATTACAAACCATGGTTATCGTAAGGCATGATTTTTTCTTGAGTCGGATGTTTCCATGTCTCATTGAGTACTGATGTCATTAGCACATCTTGGGACTGTCTGAAACTCGAGCATTGCTTATTATCAATCACGTAAATCCTAGAAATTGTATGGTGTGACTTATGTAAATTGATGATGATTCCATGCTTTACGAGCTGTGTAAAATGAATTACGCTACCTATATATATCTGACTTGTACTCAATAAAAGTATATGTGAACGAAAACTGTCAACAGCTTACGAAGAAACCAGCTCACGAACATTCAGTGGGAACACATATTGTTTGGGGCCATCAAAAGCGATGTCTATGAATAACCGATCAGCTGCTTCGGTTGGATGGTAAAAATCCCAGAAAACATGGTCACTTCTGTTGGTACAAAGATTTGATATTGGTATACAAGGGACCTGTGCATTTAGATTTCCTAGTCCACAACACGCAGTTTTCGCTTCCTTGAATCCTGCACACAAATTTTATGCATGTATAAATTGTTAGAGACGTCCTTTTCTCCGTAGTTAATTTCCTTTTAATGTTCTTTTATGCGTCTTTTTTTGACAATGACCGAGGCATACCGTAGTTAGCAGGCTGTTGAATGAGGTTAAGTAAGACATCGTAGGTGTTGAAGTAAGAATATTGGAAGCCTTGGAGCTCTGTTTTAAATTGCTGCAATACTGAGAGCAGTCCTTGGTTATATTTAGACGCCCAAATGTTGGCTTCTTCGTTGCATGCTTCTGTTTTGCTTTTCGCTCTTTGTGCTGGGCTGCATCCAACTGATGCCACCCCAATTATCACAAATTTCCGAGCCCCCATATCGTATATTTTCTGCCAGAGACACGAAAAACGGGCCCTTTTAGCAACAAGTATAAGTATAACCTGTGATTTATTCAGCTTCTTCTACTCTTCCTTACGATTGTGTATCATGGCTTATAATGGGTTGACAGACTTGAGCCAAAACTCCTTTTTAACACGAAACTTTGACTACTGTCTTTTATACTGACACTCGCCGTGCCTAAAACATTTAACTAAGAAGATCTAATACGAGAAGTGCCATAAACTACGTACTTTGTACTATATAAAAGTGTCGTACCATATACAAGAATGATAAGCACATTAGAGAGGAATACCTTAAGTTGTCCTTTAATTGCTTGAACCATTGAAGCCACAAATTCTTGAGGTGTAGCTTTTTTCATTTTGTTCGAAGATGATCCAAAGTAACCCAAAATATCGTTACTTCCAATCACAATCGCAAATATTGATTTTGATAAGAAGTCACTGGCCTCTGCTTGTCCGGTTTGCTGCATTATTGTCTCTTGTACAGCTGCACAGTACTCTATTTGCTTGTTCATCGGTATCGACTGACGCTATAATTATAAAATATGTTTAGGTCAATACATTATTCATTCAGCGGGGATAGCTCAGTTGGAAAATAGAAGACAGAGAAAAGAAGCATACTAAAAGTTGATCATTAGCATCAAAGATACCAGCACCACCAGATGCGAAGCTTACTCCACTTGAAAAGTTATTGCTTTTTGTGTGCATCAGTAATAGATACGGTGACGAAGACGGCAGCCCCAACTTTTCCGCTGTTACATTTTAATTTTATTCTCTCGTTAAAATGGGGTATATGATACATCTGACATTTAAAACTTTTTAAATTGTATACAAATTCATACATTAAAAATTAAATACTTCATCCTATTCAATATGGAATCATACCATTTGTGAACAAAAGTTACGGAGTAAAATAATGTTTAATCAATAAATTAACTGTATATTGTCTGATTGCATGCGTTAGTAGGAATCAATAACGCTAACGAAAAAATGACTATTATACATTTTGATCATTTGATCATATTTTTCGTATCCCCGTATCTAGATAAATAGGTAGTGTAATAACTTAATAAGCGTGGTCCTAAGAAATCTCACGTATGGAAATTAAACCAGATGGGTTAGTACAGAATGTCGTTATAGACGGTCTTTTCAAAAAGACCTTTAACAACTAACCTATTAAAATAAAAGTAAATAAGAGAGAGGATTGTAAGATGTCTTTTTAAAAAGACGATCACAAGCAAGATTTGTTGGTGTGTTAATTACTTAGCTCGAGTAAAATAAATAGATTAATAGCACAACGTTGGCTATAAAGACTTGGTGAACAAACTTACAAAAGGTATGTTAATGGGTAAAGATGTAAGATGCATACACGCTGGCGGCTGGCCACATGGACTGCTCTTTAATTTTTGGTTTTGCTTATTTTCAAATTTTAATACTTACTTCGCTTGTAAACTTTCTCAATTTCTCAAGCCTTTAATTTCCCTCCATTTGTTTTCTCTGTGGTTACAAATGAGCCACAAAAAAAGATAACGAGAATAAATAAAGGGATATATACGTGATTTTTTACCATCCTAATAAACTACCCCTTACTAAGGGGTTGTTTGGTTATCTAAAATAACACATGAATTGCAATTTATGTGATTTGCAAAATTGGTGGATTGTTTGTTTGCTCCAAATCACATGAATTGAAGTTTCATAGGAACTTTAATTCCTCCATAATGGGGGAAGTT